>JAJIBD010033383.1:0-49126 GCA_021461705.1 Cryptotis parvus | reverse complement strand
CACAAGCCAGACAACCCCCCACTCCATGAGGGCCTCCATTTTCCACATCCAGACTTCCCCCTCTTCAGAACTCCACCCAGCAGACCAGCCTATCACAGCCGGCTCATGCTGCAGCGTGGTTCATCAATAAATGCTGGATTTAGAGATAACTATAAGAATATGCTACCAGCACAGCAGAACATGGCAAGCTACCCTTGTGTCGTTTGATATGCCAAATACCAGTAACAATTATAGACCTCATCCCCATGACCTGATGGAATGGTTTGAGACTCTTTATGTTCCTGGAGCAAGCAGGTGCCCTTGGGCTCTACTTGCATGAGACAGGACATATAGAGATGTTACTGGTACCTGCTCGAGCCAATCGATGATGAACGGGAAGACAGTGATACTGTGAATAATGATATTCCTAGAGTTATTTTGGAGGTGGGGGCATGGGACATCTCAGCAGTGGTCCAGTGGCCAGCGATCCCTCTGGTAATTCTAGGTCAGGAAGCTGAGAACATTTGAGTGTGCTAATCTTGCATTGCTGGGGAGGACCTGTGCTATGCGCCAGTGCTGTAGGCTCTGGGGCCAGTCAATCATTGATCCATAGCCTTCATTACTATACCTGATGATACATGGGGACCATGTGGTAACAGAAAACAAATCTAGGTGTTCTAATCACCATAGTGTCTCTGAGGACATAGAAAGTTTTAATCACCTCTGTTTGAAATAAAAGTTGCATATAGCAATATGTAGGCACTTCAATGCATCTAGATTGAAAAAAATAGATATATGTACATACTAGTAATCATTTATTCCAATCAAGATAGAAAATTATATTATTCATTATCCCAACATATTACCTCCAGTACATTCCCAGACAGTACTTCTATGAGGCAATAAAGTTCTGATTTGTATGAAATGAGAATTAACTCTGCTCAAATAAAATCTACTGATGTTATTTTTGTACTATAATTTATGTCGTTAGACACAGAAAAAAGAATTATGGCATTTTTAGATGAAACCTAGGAAGAGATTGGAATCTTCCCAAATCCAAACATATATTAATAAATATTTTGAACACTTAATTTATAAACTTAGTTACATCTTTTACTTATTTTGGTGTTTCATTAAAAAAACTTGTAACACTAAGTAGCATCACTTGTATCACTTGTCTTCCTATTGTTCATCAATTTGCTCAAGCAGGTGCCAGTAACATCTTCTTTGGTTGGGAATGAGGTTCATTATTGTTACTGTTTTTGGCATAATGAATACAAAACAGATAGCTTGTCAGGCTCTTCCATGGCTCTGGGTTCATCTCAGGGGTCCTAGGCTTGTCTACACCCAGTGCTCTGCCCTTGGGCTCTGGATGGTTGATGGTTTGACATAGAAAAGAAGCACTAACTAGTAGTAATAAATATTTCATTGATATTTGAAATATGATCAATACACACAAATATATTTATTCATATAATATCTATTTATTAAGCTTATTTTTTAGTTTCATGAAGAAAATCAAAGTATATAAATATGAACTGAAGCTTGCTCTCCATGGTCATCAGTGATCTTTCAGTTTACTTTGTTTCTACTCTTTTCAGGTTTATAGAAAGGTAAAATACTATATTTATATTTTATAGAATGTGAGAACATAACTGAACTAAATTCTGAAGAAAATTATACTACAGTTCTGAGAAACAAACACTTCGAAAATATAACATTGTTAAACAAGCACTTGTCACATGTTTGATTATTAAAATCAATATTTCATAGTTTGTATTCCTTGAAAGTCCTTGTTATGAAAAGCTATGCTATTTTATATTACTCTGATAAATTCTACACTTTATTAGGATTCAATCTTTATGCTTGGCAAGGTGTCTTAGCATATATTAAATGCAGAATTGAGAAAGAATATTTTTGCATGTCGACACAACACTTGAATACATTAAGAGATACACATTAATCATCTTGGTTTCCCTTGCTGTTATAATAAATTTACTTATAAATTGTTATGAAACTGGTTATTTTATTCAAGATACTTCAGGTAAAAACATATTTAATAAACAAAGAAGGGTAGCAGTAACAGTTGGTTGACTTATAAAAATAACTTTTGAAATGACTAAGTTTTTGAAACTACATCTAAAAGGATTTAAAATTTTCTCATAAATAATTTTACAGTTCTAAAGAGACTCATTTCATGAAGGAAATACTGGCCCTTTAGTTTGCAGTCTGCTCTTTGAACTGTGCTCTGAACCGACATAGCTCATTTTCACTCGCAGGCCCTGTAGTTGCTAGCACATAGACAATTTTTTTCTTGCCAGGTTTTATGGTAATACTAACTTATCATTCTATTACTTTACTCAGAACCTAGTATACTTTTTCATGGTTTGGGATATGTAACAGAAATGTATAAATTCAAGGTTTTTTTTAATGTATCAATTTTTCAGAAATCTAAATTAAGGTTGTAACACACATATCACTTGAATCACTTGAATCCCAGTTATTCATCGATTTGCTCGAGCGGGCGCCAGTAACATTCCCATTGGACCCTATCACGTGCCAGTGTAGCCCAATGGCATCTGTTTGATTCAGGAATATGAAGAGCCTCAAACCATTCCTTCAGGGTCTTCACAAGGAAGTCTGACCATCTTGTCTGTGGGCAGCCACGTGATCTTTTGACATCACGTGGGATACAGTTGGTAACAGCTCTAGTCCAGCAGTCACCTCCAAATCGCATTACATGTCCAGTCCATCTGATTTTTGATGCCTTGGCAAATGAGACAGCGTCCCTGATTCTGGAATAGCGACAGAGGTCAGAACTCCGATTCCTTCTCTCACTTGAGTGAGACGTGATATTCCAAGCATAGCTCTTTTTTTTTTTTGACTCATTTTGTTCAGTTTTATTAGCTATTTTTCTTTTTTTTTTAAAACATTTTATTACACCACCGTGAGATATACCATTACAACATTGTTCACGCTTGGGGGTTTTGGTCACACAGTGTTCCAGCACCCGCCCTCCACCAGTGCCCCTCAGCCACAGCCCATGTCCCCAATTCCCTCCCCCTCCCACATCCTGCCTAAATGGCAGGTTCTTTATCTCCTCTCTCTCTCCCTCTCTCTCTCCTCCTTCTCCCACACATTGTGAGTTGCACTACGTACACTTAGAAGCCATCATTTGCATTTTTTGTCTGTATTTAATGCTCAGTTCTATGTTGGTATCAGACCTTTAGACATTTATTCACACATGTTCCTTTCTCTATCTAACCAAACCTCTGACTCCCACGCGCTTGTGGTAATTTCCACTTTTGGTAAGATTACCTGGTATATTTGTGTCATGCAAATAAATGCAGTCATTCTATGTCTCTCTCTTTCCTTCTGACTAATTTCACTCAACATGATTCTCTCCATGTCCATCCATTTATAGGAAAATTTCATAACTTTATTTTTTCTGACAGCTGTATTCCATTGTGTAGATGTACCACAGTTTCTTTATCCAGTCATCAGTTCTCGGGCATACTGGTTGTTTCCAGGTTCTGGCTATTGTGAATAGTGCTGCTATGAAAATAAAAGTGCGGATTGTGTTTCCGCTGTGTGTTTTTGGCTTTCCAGGGTATACTCCCAGGAGCGGTATGGCTGGGTCAAAGGGGAGCTCAATTTCTAGTCTTTGGAGGAATGTCCATATTGTTTTCCAGAAAGGTTGTACAAGTCGACATTCCCACCAACAGTGTATGAGTCCCCTTTTCCCCACATCCATGCCAGCACTTGTTGCTTTTACCCTTTTGGATATGGGCCATTCTCTGTGGTGTGAGGTGATATCTCATTGTTGTTTTGATTTGCATCTCTCTGATGATTAGTGATGATGAGCATTTTTTCATATGCCTTTTGGCCATTCGGATTTCTTCCTTGTCAAAGTTTCTGTTCATCTCTTCTCCCCATTTTCTAATGGGGTTGGCTGTTTTTTTCTTATATAGCTGTACCAGTGCCTGATATATCCTGGATATTAACCCCTTATCAGATGGGTATTGGGTGAATATTCTTTCCCATTCTGTGGACTGTCTTTCTATCTTGGTCACTGTTTCTTTCGAGGTGCAGAAGCTCTTCAGTTTCATGTAGTCCCATATATTTATATTTTCTTCTAGTTGCATTGTTAATGGTGTTTCACCTTTGAAGATGTCTTTAGCTTCAATGTCGTGGAGGGATTTTCCTATATTTTCTTCAACGTACTTTATGGAATAGGTCTGATATTGAGATCTTTAATCCATTTTGATCTGATTTTTGTGCAAGGTGTTAGACACAGGTCCAAATTCATTTTTTACATGTAGCTGTCCAGTTTTCCCAGCACCACTTGTTAAAGAGACTTTCATTACTCCAGTTTGGACTCTTTGCACCTTTATCAAAGATTAACTGATCATATCTTTGAGGGTGGGTGTCAGGATACTCAACTCTATTCCATGGGTCCACAGGTCTGTTTTTATTCCAGTACCAGGCTATTTTAATTACTGCTCAAGCATAGCTCTTTTGATTCCTCTCTGGGAGACCTGAATAGCATGCTCATCCTGCTTTCATAGGGCCAAAGTCTCTGAGGTCTATGTCAATGCAGGGAGAACGGTGGAGTCAAAGATATGTGCCCAGAGCTGGAGGTTCTTTGTCCTTTTAGCTAATTCTTCTATGACTTTGAAGGCATCCCATGCATGCTGCTCTCTTCCTCTTGCGCAGCTCAGGTTTTAGGTCATTCATCATGTTGACTTCTCGACTTAGGTACACATCACTGCTGCATTCAGAGATGTCTGTTCCATTGAGAGTGAATGGGGCCTCTGGAACCTGTTCATTTTTCATAAACATTGTTTTCTTTAGATTCAGTTGTAGACCTATCTTTCCACATTCTCGGTCGAAGTCACCCAGCATTTGTGTCGCTTGGCTAATGTTTGGTGTTATTAGAACGATGTCATCAGCGAAGCGGAGGTGGTGTAGTTGCCGACCATCTATCTTCACTCCCATTCCTTCCCATTCTAATTGTCACATGATGTTCTCGAGGGTGGCGCTGAAGAGTTTGGGTGAAATGGTATCACCCTGTCGAACCCCTCTTTTGACATCAATGATCACTTCTTTGTAGAATGGTGAGATCCTGGTGGTGAATCAGTAATAGCTCACAAAGGATCTTGATGTATTGGGTTTGAACACCCTGTTTGGCTAGGGCTTCGATGACGGCTTCAGTCTCCACAGAATCAAAGGTTTCTTTAAAAAAGAACACACACATATAAAAATCTAAATACAAAGGTTAAATAAGTCACAAGATAACTGAATCAATAGTGTTTCAGTCATTTTTAACTATAAAATCATTAACAATATGCATAGTGAAATGCTGTGGTCAAATGGGAATGGACCTAATTCTCATGACCTGAAGGAATGATTTGAGGCTTTTCATGTTCCTGGAGTGAGCAGATGCCTTGGGTACACTTGCTTGCGACTGAAGTTTGGAGATGTTTCTAGTGCCCGCTCAAGCAAATCAATGAACATGGGGAATACAAGTGATACAATTGATAGTCAAATGTGTAGAACAATTTTATTTGTTTAACTAGTACTGATTAATGAAGGAACAGAATAAGTAATCTTTATTTAACCAGTATTTAATAAATATATAGACTGGTCATTAGATTTAATTGATTTTCTAATTAGATAATTAAAATATGCCATATAACTGGTTAACTGATTTTTTTGTTTTGATAAATGAAGAGGAAAATCATAGAACATGATAGGTAGAAGTGGTAGATACCATTAATAGAGATGTAACTATCTATAGTAAATGACTTTGAATTGAAAATTAACCTGAGTTGATAACTACATGAAACAAAGAAGATGGACATAGAATCAAAGAGTTATTACAGATGTTAAAATACTTACTTTTCATGTATGGCCTCTGTTTTCTTCTCTAGCTCCACATATGGTCTCCAAAGCATTGCCAGGAGAGTTTGCTAGTACATAGCTAATAATTTCTGAGCACTGATAGCTTGCCAAACCAACTCCCCATACAAATATGGGAAAAATAAATTAAGTAAATTATAACTAAAATTGTAGACTCCTGGAATAGTTTAGCATTAGGTCTAACCCAAGCATGCTGATATGATTATAATATGAAGTATTTTGGTCCTTTTAATTACAACTGATTACCAGATGTGACAAAAAGACCCAAATAATTAAAAAAATCTTTGCAAAAGGAAATTAAGGAATGGGAAAGAAAGCGAAATGAGATAAATGTATCCAGGCAGGAAACTGGATTTGATCCCTGAAGCTTTAAGATCTCCTGAATACCACCAGGAGTGACCTCTAGCAAAGTGGTAGGAATAGCCCTGAGCAAGAGGCCCAAGCTAAAATTATCATATTGTTATTTTTTGAGGGCAGGGGAATATTTGGTGGTGCTCATGACTTCATCGAGGCTTTGTTCTAGGGGCTCAGTCCTGGTGAGCTCAGGGGACATCAGTGATAAAACCAGGGCCAGCAGAGTAAAAGACAGGCACCCTAATTGCTGTACTTTTATTACATTGCATTTATTAATTAATTAAAACATTAATTAAAAAATGTAATGCAATCATGCTAAAATCTTTTCATTTAAGGTAGAGAAGCTTTACCCCAAGTTTTAATAATACTTAGGCAACCCTCATTACTGATCTTATTCAAATTTATTTGTTGTCACATTCATGAGTTTCTATGAGCATCACCAATTACATAGCCATAATATTATAATGAAAATATATATTTGAGATCTATTACAAAAATGTGTGATGCTTTAGGAAGATACACTGGTATATGCATTATGAAGAACTTTATGAAATCTGAATTTAAAGGTTACCAAATTCAAGTGTTCTCTTATATATTAAATTCTATAAATCTAAAATCTGTAATTATATATTACATATCCAATGCTTCTTCCATTAGGGATTAAAACTTATTAAATATAAATGCAAAACATTCCATCCAAAAGGAAGAGGTAGTAAATAGTGTCTGGGGATTAAGTATACATAATAAAATTATTAAGTGCTAGCCTCAATTTTATAAATGTAAGTTCCTGGCATTGCCAAAGGCAGGGATGTTATTTAAGTTTCTACCCACAAATGAAGACCCAGGCAATCAATCCATTGTAACAAGTGCCAAACTACACTTACTCTATCTTGGATACTCTGGGCGGTAGAATATAAGGGTTCTGTATTTTCTATGCTTTATAGGCACAAAATCAGGAATAAGAAACCAACATTTCCTGTAATAAAGGTATTATTCAAATACTTTACAAAAAGCTTCAAAGAGAAATACTGAAAATTGTGGAGTACAATGATACAGGTACCATAGTATATTAAAAATACAAGAATTGCTTCCACAAAATTATTTTGAAAACATTGATAACGTAAATGTAGATTATATCTACAAATGCACAATCGATTCAGAGATAACTTGTTAGTTATTAGGGAGTTAAATAATATAATTTAAAGTTATTGAAAGAAGCTCTAAGTATGGAATTAGAAGTCTATAAGTATAGACATAGAGGGATTAAGTATAGACACCACAAGGCTTATAGTTGCAATGCATGGTCCTGCCTGATCCTTAATGTCTAATGTGGTTAGCTTGGATTTTGTTTTTTCCCTAACCACTCTCGACTGTGCTCACTTACTCCTGTACCTGTGATCAGAGATCACTCCTGCAGGGCTTGGGAGACAATATGGAGAGCTATGAACCAAAGCTGGGTCAGATTCAGGCAAGGCAAGCACCTTACCTGCAGTGATACATCCCCATCCCTTGATTATGATCTGTAAAACTATTTCATAATGAGTGATATCTAGGACAAAACAATCCTAGAGAATAGCTTTGTTATGTTCTTCTGAGGCCTTCCTACAGTTAAGAAATTCTATTGTACACCAGAGAATGTATGAACATTCTGCTTGGAGCATATTCCCTGTTCTATGTCCATCCCAAATGAGCTGCTGCTGTTTCTTTCATGTACACTCCACTAGTAACCTTAACATTATTGAGTTAAGACTAGCGCCCTAAAAATCTGTTTATAATTATAACTAACTCTTTAGATAAGATAGCAATACAGGGTCTCAAGCATTGTACCAAGAAAGGCTTTGGTAAATGAGAAGTGTGACCGTGACATGGCACATTAAGCTTTTATTAAAGTGTCTGAGTTATTTAAAAATTAATGGTTTAGAATAAGGAATTGGTAAACAATAAGAAAAGGTATGATTAAGGTTATTATTTAGCATTTCAAACGTATTTGAAAATGAAGAAGCATATATCACATATTTTATATTTACACCAACAAAACAATGTATTTTAGAATCAATTAAGCCAGCCAGAGAGTTAATGCATCTGTGAAGGTTCTTGCCTAGTTTTTTTTTTTTTTTTTTGCTTTTTTTTTTTTGGGTCACACCCGGCCATGCTCAGGGGTTTCTCCTGGCTCTGCACTCAGGAATTACTCCTGGCGGTGCTCGGGGGACCATATGGGATGCCGGGGATCGAACCCAGGCCAGCACAGGCCGGCCGCGTGCAAGGCAAACGCTTTACCCCGCTGGGCTATCTCTCCGGCCCCTTGCCTAGTTTTTGGCAATGCTTATTCAATCCCAGGCAGAACATATATCCCCCTATTCCCTGAGCACAGGGACAGGTGTAAGCCCCTTGAATGTGATTTCAAAACAAACACACACACAAGCCTCAATTATGCAAAGTAGTCAAAAAATCTGTAGTCTCTAATACTTTGGATACAAAGATGCTTCTTAAGAAATAGAGAGTATTTGGGGGGCCAGAGTGATAATATAGTTGGTAGGGTGCTTGCCTTCACATGGGTACACTGAATATGTGCCTGAGGACTGTTAGGACTGATTTTTAAGCTCAGAGCAAGGAGTAAGCTCTGAGAAATACTGGGTGTCACTAAAAATAATAAACAAAAAGCAGAGAGTGTGTTAAAATCTTCATCTTCAATTTGAATTAAGCTTTATATTAGAAATAATTTCTATAGCAATGTATCATTTTGATCCTGAGTTATTTTAATTTCAAAAATATTTCAGTATTCAATACTTTAGAAAATATCTCTGAAGCAGAATATATATCTCAAGCTGCTTTCTTACACACATACCAAAATCACCACTATCTCAGAATCAACTTCAATATAAAACAGTTGGATACATATTCCAGTGAGAATGCTGGTAAGGTAAAACAAGATTTGTTTTTTTTTTCTAATTTCATCTTAGATATTACAATAGCTTTTATTTAAAGCTGAATCTATTTTCTTTGATTGTTAGGTTTTTTTCTGTGAATTAAATAGCTTCTATATAATAGATAAATTTATAGAAGATTAGAAGTATAAAAAACTCTAGAAAACAAAGTATTGTTTTTGTGATTTCAGCAAAAAATTAAGTCTCATTTTTTTTCATTTGGTACTACTATAGAACACAATACTAGAACTTCATACATTCCTAAGTTTTTTCAGCATTTGGTTTTGCTTTTTTTTCTTTTTGTTCTCAAAAATGTAATACATTTCTGGGCCAGAGCTTTAGTCAGCGAGTAGGGCATTTGCTGTGCACATGGCCTGCCCATGCAGGCCTAGGTTTGATCCCCGGCATCCCATATGGTCCTCAGAGCACCGCCAGGAGTCATGCCTGAGTACAGAGCCAGGAGTAAACCCTGAGCATCGCTGGGTTTGACCCTAAAAACAAAAAGCATAAAAAAAGTAATACATTTCGTCAGGTAGCAGAGAAGAAAGCGAACCAAAAAGCTTTTCAAGTTATAGTAGAAAAACACTATTTACTGATTTATTTTTCTAAATAAGAGTCTATTTAAAATAAACATGTCTACAAGAATCAATATTAAAATGGAGAGTCTAGTACTATTCAGAATCTATATAAAGAATTATTTAGAAATATTTGGTCTGTGAATTGAAAATTATCTTTCTGAAAAATAAACTAGACTAATTCACATTCTCACCAGAAGTGAAAGAGGGTTCTTTATTCCTATATCCCTGTTCTTAACAAATTCATATAATAAAAAATTATGCATCTTGGCATTCGCCTTAAGGGTCAAAAAAGCTTTTTTTAGAAAAGATAGTTGTATTCCTATGTTCATTGCAGCACTATTCATAATAGTGAAATCCGTAAAACAGCCATTATCCAAGAACAAATAACTTGATACAGAAATGCTAGTACATATACATAATGAAATACTAGTGCAACAAGAAAAATCCAAATCAGGCAACTTTCACCCACTAGGGTTGATCTGCAGAGTAGCATGCTGAGTGAAGTTAGTCAGGAGCGGGTCAGGTACAGAACATGCTCGCTCATAAGTAATATATGAAATAACCTATAACTATCACTATCACTATCTTCCCGTTAATCATCTATTTGCTAGAGCAGGCACCAGTAATATCTCCATATGTCCTGACTCATGCTAGGAGAACCCAAATGCATCCTCTTGCTCCAGGAATATAGAGAGCCTCAAACCATTATATTAGGTCATGGATATGACCTAATATAAAAGTTACTGGTATTTGGCATATCAAATACTACACGAGCAGCTTGCCAGGCTTGCTGTGCAGGTGGCATACTGTTGTAGTCACCTCTAAATAAAGCATTTATTGATGAACCACGTGGCCGCTAGCGGCCGTGCGAGCCTGGCTATGATAGTCTGGTCTGCTGGGTGGAGTTTTGACGAGAGGGAAGTCCAGATGTTGAAAATGGCGGGCCCCATGGAGTAGGGGAGGTTGGTCTGGCTTGTAGTGAGGCTCTTCTGGGGTAGCAGGCCAGGGCTAGAACCCGCCATGCCTCCCTGGGCGATCACGAGCAGCTGGGCACAGGGAGAGCAAGTAGCAGCTCTGTCCCATGTCCGAGAGTATCTGGTTCAGCATACCTGGGTCGGATGGAAAAAAAAAAAACTGCTGCAGGGTTGCTGTGGATGATCCAGGCTGTGATAGTCTGGTCTGCTGGGTGGAGTTGTAAGGAGAGGGAAGTCCAGATATGGAAAATGGCAGGCCCCATGTAGTAGGGGAGGGTGGTCTGGCCTGTAGTGAGGCTCTGCTGGGGTGGCAGGCCAGTTTTTTTTTTAATGCAACCAAGCTATGCTGAACCAGAGACTCTCAGACATGGGGCAGAGCTGCTACTTGCTCTCTCTGTGCCCAGCTGCTCATGAGGTGCCCGGGAGGAATGGTGGGTTCTAGCCCTGGCCTGCTACCCCAGCAGAGCCCCACTACAAGCATTCACACCACCTGCCTGTCCCTTGCCAACTATAAGACCAAGATGACTGCCCTCCGACGCCCTGATGGATCTATCACATTTTCAAGAAAGGCAATGGAGAAGATTATCCATGACTTCGAGAAATCTCTTAGATAGCCATGCCCACCTGCCCACATACCAAATTCCACAGGATGGATATGTCATTCCCAACGTTCTCCCTTCTGAAATCCAACATGCCATTTCGTCGGTAAAGAAGGGAACAGCACCATTCCCAGACAAAGTCAGACCCGAACACCTGAAGATTCTGCCTTCGGTACTCATCAATACACTAGCTCGGCTCTTCACACGCTACCTGTCCGAATGCAAGGTACCCTCCCAATGGAAAACCAGCAGGACAGTTCTACTGTTCAAGAAGGGAGACATTCACGACATTGGCAACTGTCACCCCCTCTGCCTGTTGTCCGTCATTTACAAGCTGTTCACTAGAGTCATCCTGAACAGGACTGGCATAACACTAGATGGACAACCATGCGAGCAAGCTGGCTTCCAGAAAGGAATCAGCACAATCGAACATATCCACACAGTAACCAAGCTCATTGAGGTTTGTAGGGAGTACAAGATGCCGCTCTGTCTCACGTTCATTGATTTACAGAAAGCCTTTGATTCTGTGGAGACTGAAGTGGTCATCGAAGCACTAGCCAAACAGGGTGTTCAAACCCAATACATCAAGATCCTTCGTGAGCTGTATTATGGATTCACCACCAGGATCTCACCACTCTAAAAGCAAGTGATCATTGATGTCAAAAGAGGGGGTTCGACAGGGTGATACCATTTCACCAAAACTTTTCAACGCCACATCATGCGACAATTAGAATGGGAAGGAATGGGAATGAAGATAGATTGTCAGCAACTACACCACCTCCACTTCGCTAATGACATTGTTCTAATAACAAAAATATTATCCAGGCTGCATAAATGCTGGCTGACTTCGACCGAGAATGTGGAAAGGTAGGTCTACAGCTGAATCTAAAGAAAACTATGTTTATGAGAAATAAACTAGTTCCAGAGGCCCCATTCACTCTCAATGGAACAGACATCTCTGAATACAGCAGTGATGTGTACCTAGGTCAAGAAGTCAACATGATGAAAGACCTAAAACCTGAGCTGCGCAGGAGGAAGAGAGCAGCATGGAATACCTTCAAAGGCATCAAAAAATTAGCTAAAAGGACAAAGAACCTCCGGCTCCGGGCACATCTCTTTGACTCCAGCGTTCTCCCTGCATTAACATATGCCTCAGAGACCTGGCCCCCTATGAAAGCAGGAGGAGAATGCTATTTGGGTCTCCCAGAGAGGAATCGAAAGAGCTATGCTTGGAATATCATGCCTCACTCAAGTGAGAGAAGGAATCCGGATTTCCGACCTCCGTCGCTATTTCAGAATCAGGGATGCTGTCTCGTTTGCCAAGGCATCCAAAATCAGATGGGCTGGACATGTAATGCTATTTGGAGACGACCACTTGACTAGAGCCATTATGGACTGGATCCCACGGGATGTCAAAAGATCACGTGGCCACCCACCTACAAGATGGTCAGACTTCCTTGTGAAGACCCTGAAGGAATGGTTTGAGGCTCTTCATATTCCTGAATCAACCAGATGCCATTGGGCTATATTGGCATGTGATAGGGTCCAATGGGAATGTTACTGGTGCCCTCTTGAGCAAATTGATGAATAACGGATTCAAGTGATCAAGTGATCATGTGATGTGTGAATTTTTTTAAAATGTTTTATAATATTAGGAGGTTGTTTTTTCCCTGGTGTAGCAGTTCAAGAATGAGCAACTTTACTTATGGACAATTTTCAATTTTAGAGGCTAGCATATAATGTATAGGATGTGTGTGGAGGTTTGGCTTGGAAAGAATGTGAGCAAATATAGAGCTATGAAGAATGACTGCTAAGGTGCATATTTTGATAAACTATTAAATCACTGCCATTTTATGAGATAAATGGTCAAGGGAACTTCTTCTTGAGAAAATTAGTAAACTAAAATTAAATAACTAAAAATAAATTTAAAACCAGCTTGTGTTATTTATATAACATTAAGTAGAGCAATTAGAATAAGGGGACAATGCTCCAAGAAATTCTCACACTACTAAAGAACCTGTAAACGGGGTCACTTGTCACTTGTCTTCATTGATTTGCTCTGGCAGGCACCAGTAACTTTTCCATTTGTTCGGAATGAGGTCCATTATTGTTACTGTTTTTGGCATATTGAATATACCATGGGTAGCTTGCCAGGCTCCACCGTGGCTCTGGGTTCATCTTTTTTCTGTGTCAGACCACATCAGTCATCCAGGGCCCACGGAGAAGAGCCCTGGGCATAGACAAATCTGTCTCCTGTTAGTCGCCTGCTGATGCAGCCGAGCACCGCAGCAACACCTGCAACCTTGAGGGACAGAAGAGGAAATGGGGTATTCGTAGAAATTCAAAGGAGTTAAAAATAAGATGGGCTGGACATGTAAAGAGATTTGGAGACTGCCGCTGGACTAGAGCCATTACTGGCTGGATTCCATGGGGTGTCAACAGATCATGTGGTCGCCCATGTACACAAGAATGTCAGATGTCTTCATCAAGACCCTGAATGAATGGTTTGAGGTTCTTTGTATTCCTGAAGCAAGCAGATGCGATTGGGCTACCCTGGCATGTGATAGAGTCAAATGGAAATTTTTCTGTGCCCGCTCAAGCAAATTGATGAATAACTTGTCAAGTGATCAAGTGATCAAGTGATCCTTCCCTACATTCAAGGTGCTATACTTAAAGCATACTTTATACAAAAAAAAGACAGTGTGCGGTGTGATCCTGAGACTCTTGATTCTCTCTATATCTATGTATATGCTACATTATACTTATATATATATTTTTTTTCTATAAAATAAGCATGAAACCTGCATTTTAAAGAAACTGAAACTAAAAATTCTTATATGTATGCTAAACTTTTGAAAGACTCATAAAGGTTCTAATACTATTAGGGATAATAAATTGTTCTATACTAAAATTTGCATAGAGAACACAGAATTGATGTCTGACTGAGTCGAAGGTAGATTATGTTTTTTGCCATTTGTAATTTTGCTTATGATTGATAAGCAAATATTTTACTGTTGACTTTAAAAGAGCAATATTGATAACCTCTGAATCTAAAAACAAATTTGAGACAGGAAGCAGAATAAGGTATTTTAGATGAATTATGAATTTATGTGCTTATGTGTGCTGCACTAGAAACAACTCAAAATATTGGATTGAGATTTATATAAGGAAAAGAGGCAATGATAAAAATTATGTACCTTTTTCTTATCATATACATAGTTAAACCTTTTATTTGTTACCTTTTATAGTCAGTGGAGTATCCAGTGTCATCTAGTTTACTAAATAAATTATATGAAACCTATATATAATTTATTTTATAAATAAAATCTAAACTATTTTTCCACTATTTTTACTTCAACTTAGTCCATTTCAGATTTTTACAAAATTGCACTAATGATGGGGGCTAGAAAAATATTACAGCATGTAGGGTGCTTGACTTGTATGCAGTCAACCAACCCAGGGTCAATCCCAGGCATGTTACATGGTTCCCTGATTCATGCAAGGAGTGATCACTAAGCACAAAGTTATGAGAAAGCAATCAGAAAGGCTAGGTATGGCATAAAAACCTGATGTGCTTTTTAAAATTATATGTACATAATTATATGTATATATATGACTGTTATTTATAGATATATATGTAGATGTAGATAGATAAAGGTGACTAATAGAGATAAAAAAATTCAACACAATTGCCAGTGTTGTTAGCTAATTATTGCAAAATAATTAGCTAAAAATAGCTAATTATTTTCAAACTATTAAATATCCATCACAATTCTATCTATAGGTTTGCTTAAATAGTTAATGAATCTCCAGCAGTAATAAATAAAGAGTAATATAAAATAAGAAAATTAAAAGTCCTGAAAACCAAGGGTCAAGAGCTTTTCAGGAAAGAAACAATAATAAAGAATGTGAACTGCATTCAAAAGCTCAAGGAGAGAATTAGAGCAGATGGGCTGGGATTATTTGCAGGTCACTAGTGAATTTTGATAAAGATATTTTTGCAGAGCATGGCGTAGGTAAATAGATTTAAAACTGATGAGAAAAATGGAAGTGAAGTCTTTGTATAAAAATATATTTATAAATCTGAGCATGAAAGGAAAGTAAAAGAGAAGTGTGGTGAGCTCTGTGCCCTTGTCAGCGATTCTGTTTTAAACCTGCTATCCTACTTAATTTATCAGCAATGTGTCAATTATGTCCATTTGAGAAAAAGAAGTTTCAATTTGGAGTTGTTCAGAGAAGTGAAGAAGATTAGCATTAGGTAAATATTGCAACTCTACATATATTCAGTTAGAATTTACGCATGAGAGACAGGTATCTGCATCTTCTGAGAAAAGGGTGAATGCTCTCCAGAGAGAATAGAGAAAGAGATATACAATTTGAAAGAAAGTTAGTCGAAAACCAGCAGAAATGATAATCTTAAAAATAATGCCATAATGGTCAGGTGAGGTCAAATGACTTTAAAGGAACAGGTAAATCATCATTAATACTAGTTTGTGGGTCATTATTTGACCGGCATAATCATAAATAAGTTGAATTGGCTATTTAGTAAAGGGACACTTGCTACTACATAATTATAATCAGTTATTTGTATTTGGATGTCCCAGTTTGCTGCTAGTTAATTATTTTTAAAGATAACCTTAAAGTTCCATTAAGATAATGCATTTGTAACATTTTAAAACTAAAACCTAATGCATGTAAAACTCAAAAGAGAATAGATGTTCTTCAGCCCTCACAAAGGAACATTTTATAGTGAATACATAATAATATAAGAAGTAATTTTAACAGTCGAGCAAGCATTTGTATTCATTAGAGAGAGCTTTCATAATCAGACCCAATCAGCCTCTGATTACACAGCAATTTAGCAGTATCTCGCAAGCACTTTTTATCAGTTACACCCACATCCTTTGTGTTCAGGAATTGTTTGGGATACTGGTTAAAATATCACTGTGAAAATGAAAGGAAGAACTCCTTGGTTAAGATTTGATAAAATATTTTGTAGAATAAAAACATACTCTTTTATGTCCAGTAAGTGTTAACCTTACAACATCACGCAGAAGGAAAAGAATAAGGAAGAGAATCCTGCTCTCTCACCGGTTTGATGAATTAATTTTGGTCTGTTATTCCCTATCAGCTTCTCACACTTGTTTTCAAGGCCTACTTTAATATGGCCTGAGACTTTATCAATAGGATAGTATCTATTGCATTCCCTACTGCAGATATTCAGTCAACACACTTTATGACAAGTCATCTTTTTTATTCCCCTCCATGGCTCTTGTTTATTATCTTTACTTGTCCTTTTCCCTGTAATCTACCATGCAATCAACCATGACCAATATAAGGGATTCTCAACTCCTTTTTGTGGATTGTCATTTGACATTATTGTTCTGTGCAGTCTCTAGACTCCTTGTCTTTCTATTGTCTCACCATTCATTTTGCCTCTTATGCACACACATGCCTGGTAAGCACTTTGGGGGATATTATTGGCTTTTACATATCAGAATCACTTATGGTGGATTTATGTAATAGAAACTCATTAAGAATATTTCAACATTAAAAGGTAACAATATTGCAAAATAACATTTTCATGAAATACAATACTTATAGGTTTAGTACTTTTCCCCATAGTATTATTTAATTTTCATTTTAAAATGTTCACCTTTTTGGTATGCAAGAGTGAATTTTAGGACCTAATTTTTAATGAATTGATATTTAGCAACATTGAACCTATGGATAATTTATTTTCAGTTCCATTCCTTGGTTTTTGCTTTGTTTTGTTTGGGTTTGTTTGGGTTTTCCTCATACCTGGAGTGCAAATTCTACTCTAGGTTCATTTCCCAGCCAGGCTTTGCTACATGTGGGGCTCTGGGGAGTGTGTTTTGATTACAATGACATACTCACCTTACAAATACAAATTGTGTGCTTGGCTCCTGAACTATCTAACTTTCTGACCTTCTCTCCATTTTTTAGTAAGCAAAATTGGAAGCCTATCCATTTCTACCATAAAATTTTCATTTCACTTATTCAGAATTACTTTTCTGGTATTAGTGTGGAAGAGAGAGTATAGAAGGTAAGGTACTTTACATGCATAAATCTGACCCAGATTTATACCTGCCACAGCATATGGTCTCTGAGCAATGCCAAGGTCACTCCAGAGACAGGGTCAGGAGTAGTCTCTGAAACTAATGGGTGTGACCTAACATCTGACTCCTGATAAAATGTAATATAGATTGTCAATTTACATAACTAAAATAATTTTCTGAACTGATAAATAAGACAACAGGAAATAGAACCAATAAGAGTGGAAGGACACATACAAATAATTATAGCAGCTAGTTAATCTTCCTAACCTAATCTGTAGATATGACAAAATTATATTGCTCTAAATTAGTGTGTGTATGCACACACACACAAACACAAAAAATTTAAATGATATTCTGAACTGTATTAGTAGCAATGTTCTTGTTGTAATACTGCAACTCTAAATTTGCATTACTACTCTGTGGAAATGGTTATCTGTCCGCTATTTCTTGAGATTGTACACTGATCTACAGTTATATTCAAATTTTAAAAAGTCAACATAAAAATACGTACTGAATTCACACTAGTAAATATTATCAATAAATTTCATCATGACTGTAACAATGCTATGTGCAAACTTTAGATATAAAAGACATATGAACCAGAAGAGGATTGCACTATGCAACATATCTAAGATTTCTTTAAACAGTACTAGACAAAAAGACTAATTTATGGGTGGAACAGGTAAATATGTCAGCTTGTTATTGTAAACTACTTAAGACACAGCTGCATTTTAGGTATAAAACTAATCTCATAAATTACATTTATTATTTCTCCCTGCCCTAAGATGTTTATAAAGTTTTAAGTTTTCTTGACTAGTTTCCCTTTAATACTTTTGCAAGTAAGACCTTCTTTTAATCTATATGGAATCCAAGTTGTAAGGTCAGTGTTATTACCTTTATTTTATAGATGTGAGACTATGATATTTAACCTTTAGGTTATAAATTTGGAGCAAGCACTATTTCTCATTATGCTACAAAATCAACACAAGAATGAAAATTGATGAGTGACAAGAAAATTCTATCATTAATAAAGAAGAGTAGCACTAAAATTATGAACCCTAATAATTATGGGTTAATGTTTATTAAACATGATAAAGATGTCTATATGAAAATAGTAATCACAGAACTGTAGGTAATTTGATGAGCTATAAATGGGCATGAACATTTGAAAGAAACAAGGATGAATGGCATGGAAACTATACAAGCATAATAGCTGGGTTCAAATTAATGATATCCAAATGTATTTAATTTTACACAGAAGCATGAAAATCCTATTGCTTCCTTTGAATTAAAAACTAATATGCCTAATTAAATGTTTTATCAAATTTATGCTATAATATGAAAGTAAAAATATGACCTAAAGTAACTTTTAAATGGTAATTGATGAACATGATTTTTTTTTTTACCTAATACAATGATTCCAATATTTTGGAATACTAGAAGTCCATTTCAATTTAAATCCATTTAAAACATAACTTGATTATATAAAATACATATCCAAAATAATAACTTCATTCTTCCCTTATTTCTGAATTGAGAGAGCTGAGTTTTGCGAGTCCATTTATTAGGAATTTGAAATAAATTTAGCTTTGATACTTTGAAGTTCTTTGAGGCATCAGATGGATGTCAGAGGTGGAGCAGGAACTTTATTGCTAACTCACAAGCGTAGTGTCATGATGACTCAACAAAAGTTTTGCTTGGCTCCTTATCCTCACAGTACTAAATATATCTTCTGTGCTTGGCACCATTTCATCATTTCTGCATTATTTTAGGCCCAGCATTTTGAGTATAAGTGAGTGAATTTCAACTCAAATTACATTAGGGAGGAAGGATACAATTTAGTTACAGATAACATTTTATAAAAAGTGAAATGTCCATCCCGGAATCCTGGGCCCCGCACCTTATGATATTGTGTCTTCCCAGCCATTCTGCTCTTGTCTTGCCTGTGTATGATTTAGGTTTTAGATATATCACAATTTGCAACAAATATGTTATTATGGTTGCCAGAAACTTCTGAACCTGAAACTTGGAGTCAGGTTCTCTTTATTTTAAATATAAATATTGTCTCTCTGAACTTCATGAACTTTATATCCTACTGCTTTCCAAATTTAATAAGATCAATAATGAAATGCTTAATTCTTATGTACCTTTAGTATTGCATACCTCAGAAATGACACCCTGCCATTTGGAGAAGCAGCTTCAATGCACACTGAATAGTCTGCCTGCAGAAGACCTGCATTCCCAGCAGAGCAGCACTGTCCTAAAGATCCCAAGAATAAGCACTGAGGAGATGTACAGTACTGGTGGAAACGTGACTTCTATATATAAACAACAACAACAAAAAAAAACAGAAAAACCTAAAACAACTACAACAAAAGAATGTCGATTTCACTATTTTAAATAGTCAGAAAGTTTGGTAGCTATGAGTTGCAGTATACTGTTGCCCAGAGCCTCTGCATCTTGCCTGGAGCTACCTCCTGCAGGCCACTTTGTAGATGGGTGCAGGAAAATAGTTTGGATCTGTGACTATGTGGCAAAATATCTTACCATGTATTCTATGTTAGCTCACACAAATATTTTCTCTCATGTTACCACAATCATCATGGAACTAGATAGATATTATCAGTATTTTTACCTGGCTATGTTGAATCTCTAAGTATAATATAGTTATAATTAGATCAGAGAGACTGCTGTCTGTCTCCTAGCAAGGAAGCATGGCTCTCTAATAATCTAAAGGCTAATATCCAAAACAACTATGAATTAAAGACAAGGATGTTGTGAAGACTTGGAGAAATATATATCTGGCTGTAGGATATCCATGGTACAGATAGGTGCCCTTGCCCCACTCTGCATAGGTCCTGCACGGAAACTGCAAAGACAGATCTTGGCTGGGGCAATATTAACATTTCAATGGGACTAGGTGAGGTCCTGGGAGAAGCAAACCTGAGGGGATTGATCTTAACTGCTATCCACTGATATGGGCCCCTCAGGGCAAGCTGCTCTCTTCTCTCTCTCTCTCTCTCTCTCTCTCTCTCTCTCTCTCTCTCTCTCTTTCTCTTTCTTTCTCTCTTGTCCTCTTTGCTCTCTGCCTCTGCCTCCTCTCAGTTCTCTTCCCTGTTGTTCCTTAACCAATGGTAGTGACCATCTTGGCGTAGGTTTCTAAATCTACACATGGCCAGGGTCCGGCTAAGAACCTAAAGTCTGGGGGGTTTCCTATTATTCAATTGTATACCAGAATAATTATGAGTAAAGGCTTTTGAAACTTTGCTGGATTTGCAAGTCTTTCTCTCTCTGATGGCCACCAATCCCCTGGGAAAGAAGGGGATCCCTGTTCTTGCCCCCTGATTTTGTGGGTAACCCAGAGTTCTCCAACAGTTATGCATGAAAAGTGTCAATATCTGTAAGAACAGGTTGAATGATACTCACCCAGAGGTAATTTTGCTCCCTAAGTATGTTATGGATGTCTAGAGATAATTTGAGTTATCAAAGTCATAAAGAAGCTCTTGACTTAACACTGAGTACAAGTTAGGAATACTAATAAATATCCAGCAAAACGCAGTCTTCTAAAACAAAGCGCACTGTATAAAATATCAGTAGTACCTAGTTTCAAACACCTAGCCATCATAATTTCTTTACATTCTACAAAAAGTGTTTTCTTAAATGTATATTTAAATCTCTTTCTTAGCTATCAACTATATTTAAGTACCATGGGATTTTTTTTTTTTGGTAGCCATACCTGTACTAAGGAATTAATTCTGGCTTGCATACAAGAATGATTTCTGTGGTGTTTGGGAGAGAATATGAAGTGTCAGGGATATAATCTGGGTCAGCCACAGGTAAAGCAAATGTCATCTCTCTAGTCTGTATCTTTAAAATGTATTCCTCAGGTAAAATAACAAACCTTTGCACTAACATAAACAACCTCAGATTACCCATCACTGTCTCTACTGATCTCTGCTGAAAAGAAATCTTATTACAGAAACTGTCACAACCATCAAACTGAAGTATTATATAATCTAATGCTAGTCTCTTTTAAGGACTTAATTTCTTTTATTTTTTAAGAACACTTTAACAGACACATTATATACTTATTTCTACATATTATGTTTAGCTGATTGGACTGTTGTCCTTTTCAATGCTAGTGTTCAGTAACTATTGCTGTATCTAACATATAAAAATATTATTTGATGAAATTAAGCAAAATGTTAAAACTAATCTATTATTTATTAACATATTATAGTAATAGTTTAGAAACAATTGACCAGTGCTAAGTTTTAATTTTTTTTTTGTTTCTAATAGTTAAATTAGTTCATGATGCTCTTCATTTCTCATTGAATTTTATTTCATTTATTTTTCACTTGTTTATTTTCTATCTGTCCTTTAGTTGCTAAAATTACATGAGAGTTTGACTTTTGATTTTGTATCACCTTATAGTAGTCTGTCTTTCAAAAAATTTTTTGTGATTAATATATCTAACCCCTCCGTATCTATTTTAACAGCTCTCCTACCTTTAGACATCTTGAAGAGAAACCACGGGCGACACTTCTTATTCAACAGGGTCTACTCAAGTCACCAGCAGCACTTGCTCGGAAAGCCACATGCCAAGTGACCTGCAACAGAATCTGTTGCTACCCAGGGAACCCTATTATGCCGGGATTCACCTTTCCCACCTGCAATGCTAAGATAACAATTTTGCCACAATATAATTATATCTACTTTTGGTGTTTTATCTTCACTTTCTCTCTTGACCTTTCTCCAAACTCTTCCCCACTGTACTTCTCATTGTGCCCTTAAAAATGCCAGGGTTTTATGATTTCACACATATCCTTTCTTCTATCTGGAATATCCTGTCTACTTTATCTGTAAAACTCCAAACTGCTTATTAAGATGCAACTTAAAAGTTAATTACTATCTTACTCATGAGTGGCACTTCATATTTTAATTTGTTCTTTAAAAAATGACACTACTTCTAAGTGGCTTCTCTTCTCCAACAAATCAAGGGAAAAATACGGCATGCTAGCAATCGTGACTAAGTAGAAAAAAAAGCTTCAGAGAATACCCATCATCCTTGTGTTTCAGTGGGTGCCATCAGCCCCATTTTGAGTGGGAGGGAAAAGAAAAACTATGTCCAAAATCTTTAATTGATAACTTTTAGTACATTAAAATGTTTATTTTTAAGCTGGTATTTTTTGATATATACTATATGGATAGGCACATATGTTGTTCTGCTAATGAATGATTAAAAGAACTCAATTAATATAAATAAAACCTATCTTAGAAAGGTCTAGGACAGAACTTTATTCTGTTGTATATGACATACAGCATTTGTAGTGATTTCAAGTTTTTTAAGTTTTTTTTTTTTTTTTTTTAAAGCTCAGAGTCCTCCGAGAAAGATAGAAAATTATAAGTTAGAAGACTGGTGTGGAGAAAAATCTATAGAGCTACTGTAGATAGATAATTTTGTACTCCCTCCTTTCCCATTGTATGGTCATATAAGAGGATTTTAGATGATCTCCATTCTGCCTTCAGAAGATTTACAGCAGGAAGTTAATAAAGCACTCAGCAGAATCTAAGGCTCAAAATGGGCAGAGAAAGGAAAAAATAACATCAGAGACAGATAGACTTAATTGTATAGCAGATACCAAGTGGTCTCTTTAGAAATGTGTAGTAGAGCAATAAGATGAGGAATATGTGTCCAGCCAAGCTAAACAAAAAGCCATCCACCCCTCCATCGAAGGAACTCCAGAGGAAGCACAGGGGAGGGGGATGGCATGATCGCAGCACCTATCAACCTATAATAAGTCAAATGCTTCTTTACCCCCAGAGAGATGACGATGAATAAGAAACCTGTACAGAAAGTAAGGCAGCAGCATACAAAAAGACAAAACAAAAAATACTGGAAACTAACTAAACCTAGCAATCCAACTCAAAAATCACTTTAAACAGAACATTGAATTAGTATATTATTGAAGAGTTTTTGAAACACTATCTGTGATTATAGTAGATGGATGAGCTAACCTTGATTCTGAGAAATATTTTAAAACATGTTAAAATAGGATTTTTTTTTAAATGCTGCATTGACAAAAAACATTTTTTTGTTTGGTGGTACCTATCACTGTCTTCCAGTTCATCATCAATTTGCTCGAGCGGGCCCCAGTAACATCTCCATATGTCCTGTCTCATGCTAGTAGAGCCCAAGGGCATCTGCTTGCTCCAGGAATATAAAGAGCCTCAATCTATTCCAGAATGAGGTCTATCATTGTTACGGGTATTTGGCATATCAAATACAACACGCGTAGCTTGCCAGGCTCTGCTGTGCAGGTAGCATACTCTTGTAGGCATCTCTAAGTCCGGCATTTATTGATGAACCACGCGGCCGCAAGCGTCCTAGCGAGCCGGGCTGTGATAGGCTGGTCTGCTGGGTGGAGTTCTGATGAGAGAGAAGTCCGGATGTGGAAAATGGAGGCCCTCATGGAGTGGGAGGTCGTCTGGCTTGTTGCGAGGCTCTGCTGGGGTGGTGGGCCCGGACTAGAACCCACCATCCCTCCCGGGTGCCTCGTGAGCGGCTGGTCACAGGGAGAGCCAGTAGCAGCTCTGCCCCATGTCTGCGAGTCTCTGCAAGTCCCAGTGGTAACTATGTTGCAAATAAAAGAACACAAAATAAAAGATGAAGGGAATTATTTCTCCTCAAATGACAAATGAGTTTAAGAATTTAATTAAGGTTTACTTTTTGCAATGACATAACACATAAAATATATTAGTTATGTACAATATACGAAAAATATCTATGTTGTCTTTAGTCCTAAAACACCAAAAAATATGCAGGAGACTATTTCACCTTTTACATTTCTGTCCCAACCAAATCATATTGCTGAAAGTGAAAGAGAAAGCCTCAATTTACCTTCCTCAGATGCTAAGGCTGTCTCTATCCTAGAAGATCCCTAGAATGTATATCCACACAGAGATCTTCCACCACCACACTGACATCAAAACCTATTGCCCAACATGACATTAGAAAGTGGAACTACTGAGATTTAATTGAGCACAAGAGTGTCCTAGTGGGTGACATTTGTCCTCACGAGGACCAGTGTGTTCCTAGTGGGTGAAACTTGTCCTCACAAAAGAGGTAAAATAATCTGCCTTCAATTTTAGTGACTAATTGAAAGGCTACATACATAAAATTTGAGGTTTAATATTATAACACCAATTTCTATATACTTAATAATGCAAAAGAGACATTATTCCACTGAACCCTTAGGCCATATACTTTGTGGTTAGTTATCTATTTCACTATACTCACGTACCTTTGGATAATATCTTGGTGATATTTGAATTTAAATTGTTTTGCTTGTATTGAGGTTCCTTTTCCTCAGATGTATGGAAGGCATATAAATCATGGTTTTTATCTTTTTCTTGAGGCTTAAATAAAGATCAGATTTACCATTGTTGGAGGACATGTTTAGCTAATCTGGGAGTTTTGTTGTTTTGCTCACTCCCAGCTTAATCTTACTTAAGCCAAGGTTCATTCTAATGAGATCTCTCTTCTATGTAAACACTGCTAGAGGGTGTGGCACTTACAGAAGTCACCTTGATTGAATAACTTCTGACTTATACATCTACTAAGACTTCTATGTTTTCTAGATTGGGCACAGCTCCTCTTTATACCCACTGTACCCAACGTGGGACAGTTAGAATTTACCAGGAAGACTACCACCCTGGCTACGTTGAGACTATAGGAAGACTATAGGAAGGATCATACTAGTTTGCTCTAAGCAGGCACGTGTGACCCTTTCAGTACACGAGAACAAGATACTCAGAATCACCCTGGTGCAGATAATAATAAGAAGGACCTTGTGGGTACCATCTAGGTTACATGAAGCTCATGAAGTTAAGATGTATTACTTTATATTAGCCCTCTCTCTCTCCAGTGTTTTACATAAGAGATAATCTCCTTAGTCCTTGGCATAACCTTTGTTTATACCTGCAATAAGATGTGGCACTACACTCTGTTTAGAGTTCTTTGTTGACATGCCCCTCCCGGTTGGATTACTTTGGTGTATATAAGGGGCTGACTTGAGGCTCCTTCACCTTTTGCCTTTTGGTTCCTCAGCCTTCAGCTTTTGGCTCCTGCGGCTTTTGGCTTTTGGCTTTTGACTTTTGGCCTTTTGCTCTTTGGCCTTTTGCTCCTTCTTCTGGGTAGGACTCAGCTTGGGTGAGATCCTCTCTCTCTTTGGTGGGAGACTTAGGCTCTTTTGTATGGTCTAAGTTCGGACCAGAGCTAAAGTTTGTTCATTATATTGGAGTGCTGTGGAAGAGCTTTTGTACTATTAAAAGCCATTTTTTGGAACTGCACCGGACTCGTGAGTTTTCATCTTTTCTCCCGGCATCCTCGGAGGTAGAAGACAACCTCTGTCCTGACACTGTCGGGGACCCCGCGGCGTTCCCTGACATACCATAAATAATATCTTTCCTCAGTGTCTACAGGGCATTTTGTCTCTGTTTGCCATCCACAAAATTTTATCTTTATTGTTGGTTGGAAAAAGATGGGGTTCAGGCAAGGGGAATTTAAATGTTTATTCTGGCACTTTGGGGTCTGCAGAGCACCGTTCTTCCAAATGTGCTTCCTTTCTCTTGTCCTGTGTAAAACTCCTTTTTGATGATCCTAAAGCTAAATGGTTATTTTGAGAACATCAGTCCTTTGCCTTTTAATCTGAAGACTTATTGCCATAAAGGTCTTTGTTAATTCATCTCCATGTCTCTCAGTTTATTGGTCCAAAGGTATCTTCCCATTGATCCCATTAATTGTCAGTCAATGTCTGTGGAATAGAACTTTGATATTACATTGTTACAATTTTTAAGACATATTTACTTATTAAACTAAGCATATCCAAATAGTGTATTTTTACTATTATATTTTGCAAATACTTTTTTCAAATGACATCAACAAACATAATTCTATCTGTGCCCTGTAAAAGTGTAAAAAATTTTATGCAAAATTTCAACAAATTTTTTTCAATTGCAACTACTTTTAATCTTTTAGAAGAGTACACAAACATTTATTAAAATTTAAGTTTTAGTGTATCTATGCAATTAAACATTCACCTGATTTTCACCTAGTGTACATGATATTGAGGAATTATAGTTGAGTGCTATGTATTTTCCATAAAATAATTAACCAATTTTCTTCATCTCCTGATCCTTTCCCTTGTTCCAGTCGATTAAAGTGCTATTGATATTCAACACTGACTATATGCTTATTCTGAATTTTTTCAGTTATTAATTTGACAATAATAAGACAAATATGTATAGGTATAATTGTCATACTAGTTAAACATTTTATCATTGTTTTGACCTTTTGAACAATAAATATATGTAATTTTCAAGAAAAGCTTAATTTCCCCCTCATTGTAATCTCTCATAGAAAATGAAAAGCCTGCAATTTTCTTTTTTGGAGTGCAGGGAAATCTTTACCTTTAAAATTTCAATATCTATTTTTAAAAAACTGCTTTATGTATCTTTCAAATAGTTCTTTTTGCCATTGTTTCCAAATATAGCCCTCTTTTAATGCTGATAACATTATATTTTCAGGACTACATTTTTTTTCTTATTGTAATTCTATATTTATTCTTGCCCCATTTGTCTCTACTAGAACATAAATATATTTTCTGAGGATTAAGTGATACAATTTATTCTCACTGTTTTTATCTCTTTGCATTTTATTTTCTCTGTAGTTTGCTATTCTGGAGTATTTATTTAAAAAAAAAAAGGAAAAAAAAGAGGCCTCACAAGCTTATCTCTAGGAGCTGTACTTCCAGCTACACTGTCTTATTCTCTGCAAGGTCAGTTTGGCCTAAGAAGCTGTCCAAGGAAGGCTGCTACATAATCAGTATTGTACATAAAAAAACCAGAACATTGTATACACCAAAGAATGATCAAGTCCCCTTTTGCCAGTGAAAATGCACAACAGCTGCCCTTTGGGCCAATTTTTTGTTTAATATGATATATTATTTTTATGCCTACAAGATTTAAAAAACACACATACTTTTGATTACTGTGTTGTTTCTCTTTTGTTTTGAAACCTGAATCCTTCCCCAATCACCTATAATCTAATCTGATTACAACTCTCTTTTGGAGTGAGGGGAAATCTTTCAATGTATTATGTATCTTCATAAGTACATAATACATAAAATGCATAATATTATGTATTTTGTTTTTCGGTCATGCCAAAAGACTCAAAGGACTTACCTTTACTTCTGGCCCTGTGTTTGGTGATGACTGCTGGTACACTCCATCCCACTCCAATTTCATCCATGGTTCCTCCTGCTCTGCGTCTTCCTCTTCCTCAAGCAGTTTTTCTTTTCTTTTTCTTTTCTTTTTTTTTTTACTTTTGGGTTACAACTGGCAAAGCTCAGGGGTTACGCCTAGTACTCCTCATTCTGTGCTCAGGAATTACTCCATGCAGTGCTAAGGGGACCATAAGACATACCAGGGAACAGGGATCCAAAGCAGGTTGGCTGAATACAATGCAAACATCCTACTTGCTGTAATATTGCACTGGTATAACACAAGTGTTGCAGGACTCCTCTAAGAGCCCCCTTTCTCTACTCTATGGAGTTTTTCCAGGCAGATCTTGGCTCAAGACATTAGCATATAAAAAAGACATTGGGTGAGGTGCTGGGAGAAATTACCTGAGGGCATTTGATCCTTCCTGCCAGGAGAAGTTACATTTGGCTTGCAGCTCCTCCCAGCTCTGCTGGGAGGCTTTGAATTAGCTCTGGGTCCTTGTACATTTCTATAGAGCTATTTTCCTGTTTTCATCTCTAGATAGCCCAGCCCAGAATGGGCTGGACTTGGGAGTTTGGGTGGCTTTCTGGCTATAAGATAAGCTGCAAGAAGAAAGAAGCTCTCTTTTACCCCTTTTTGCCATTTCGGCTTCCCTTGGTGTTTTGCTTCTCCGTCCTCTCCATTCTCTGTTGGGCCTCAACATGTGGTAGCAGCCATCTTGGCCTGCTCCTGGCTGGGGCCTATCTGGGAACCTAGAGTCCAGAGGTTTTCCCTGCTCTTGGATTGTATATTGGAACCTGTGATAGTAAAGCCATTTTATTTTATTTTTAAGTATTTTATTATACCACCTTGAGATATACAAATAAAAAGATATACAATTAAAAAATTTCGTATTTGGGTTTTGGTCATACAGTATTCCAATACCCGTCCCCTCCACCAGTGCCCATCTCCCACCACCAACGTCCCCGGTTCCCTCCCCCTTCTCCAGCCCACCTCCATGGCAGGTTCTAGTAAAAGCCATTTTAAAACCGCATCGGATTCCTGAGTTTTCATCCATTCCTCGCCGGTTCAGAGGTAGAAAGAAACTCGCTTCCCGGCACTGTTGGGACCCCAGCGGCGCTCGGCGGCACTCCCCGACACATAAGCACATTTCTGAAGACTTTTCCATGAAGGACAATGTTGGTTCTAGTTTATTTTGAAAAGTGTGTGTGTGTGTTTGTGTGTGTGTATGTGTGTGTGTGTGTGTGTCCTGTATTTTTCTTCAAAATTTATATACTTGTCTCTATACTTTTGCTTTCCTTTTTCTTCAAAGTAAGACATTTCTTTCCTGCTATTGTTGGGGTGCAAAGAAAGTTAATCATAAACTTCTGGGTTCTTTATGGCTGACAAATAGATTTTATTTTCCCCAGTCACACTAATGGTGCTCAGGGTTTTGGCCTCTGCAAGGCAAGCACTTTACTGTAAAGATATCCTTGGCCCCTAAACAGATTTAGGAGGAAAACAAGCTTAAGCACAAAAGGAGTCACCCAGTGACCACGACCAACTAACTTTGCTTCAGGCAAAGGTCAGAGTAAAATAGTGAAGACCAGTTCTCTTCTAGCATAAGAAGGAGCAGTGAACAAATGTAGCACTGTTATACAGATTTATGTCCTGCCACTATAATTAAATGATTGACTCTAGAAAAGCTGGGTCTTTGAGATTATGGTAGAGGGATCCTGGATACTTCTCCTGAGGTATACATGATGAAGCTCTGTAAGTATAAAACTATAATAGAAATATTATTATCAGTGGATTGGGAAATTAAAACACATGGGGGTTTAGATTTCCAAAGTACAGAGAGAATAATGTCTTTCTATAGTTTTTTTCTATGCAAGTAAACTTCTCACAGAAGGACAATGACTACCTATCCTTAAGAGGCCTCATATTAAATAATCGTTTGCTAGAAAGACATTTTGAGGTAACAGTTTGCTTGGTTCCTTATGCTGTTTCTTTATCATTGCAAACTATCACTATAGAATCACATTAAAGTAATGAAGGACAGAATTATAACCTCAAAAAATCCTCTTTTTCGTATGAAGATTTTTATAGAAAATGGGGAGAAGCCTTCCCTCCTCCTTCCTTCCATTCCTCCTTCCTTCCCTCCTTCCTTCCTTCCTTCCTTCCTTCCTTCCTTCCTTCCTTCCTTCCTTCCTTCCTTCCTTCCTTCCTTCCTTCCTTCCTTCCTTCCTTCCTTCCTTTCTTCCTTCTCTTAACTTTTATTCTCTCTCATCTCTCATTACTCCTTCACTTTCTTTCCTTCCTTCCTTGCCTTTTCTTTCTAAAGCAATTCACTGTATCACTGTCTTCCCATTGTTCATCAATTTGTTTGAGTGGGCACTAGTAACATCTCCATTAATCCTGTCACAAGCAAGTGTAGCCCAAGGGCATCTGCTTGCTCCAGGGACAGGAGGAGCCTGAAACCATTCTTCAGGTCATGGAACTGAGGTCCATAATTGTTACTAGTTTTGGCATAACAAGTAAAAAAAAGATGGGGAGCTTGCCAGGCTTTGCCGTGTAGGTGGTATAGTCTCAGTAGAAGGCTCTCATCTTGAGCATTTACTGATGAAACTTTAAGGGGAAGATCAGGTTTTCTCTTGGATGGAGCGAGAGGAACTATGGAGTCTGGATGTTGAGAATGATTGCATGATGTGTGGTTTGTTCTGGCTTCTCGCTAGGCTTACTGGTATCAGTTAGACCCTGTCTAGAGAAAAAGTGTTGAGTAAATGAAAGACCTATCCCCTGTTCATGGGCTGGAAGAACATTTTCAAATTGGCAATCTTGTTCAAAGCATTATAGAAATTCAATGCAGCCTCCATAACCAGAAGTAACTCCCTGAGTACCACCTGTGCACCAAAACAAAAAAAAATTTAAAGCAATTACTGCCATAAAATGAATGAATGAACAAATGAATGAATGAATGAATGAAGTGATTAGTGCCAGAATGGACAATCAAATTCCCATAAGGTCTGGAACTCTTCAACTCTGTCTTTCTAAGAATATAAGCAATAGGTTATGCTTTTAGATTGAAGGATACTTGAGGTCTTCTGTTTAGATCAGAAGAGATAAAGGCAACCTTCTCTAAAAAAACATGTTTTTTAGCAGTCCAGTTTAATTATTGTTTTAAAATAAGTGACAGGTCAATATGCTCTGATCTTGCATATATTTTTAAAGTGTTGTTCAAATCCATTTTACTCAATTTATAGGGTCATGGATATGTTCTCTCTTTCACACATTGTTGAACTTTTGAAATGTTATTTTAAGAGCTAGCAACCATCAGAATAGGAGATAGAAAAGAGCAGAATTAAAATCCCTCTTGCTAATTTCTGATTATGCCATTATAAGGAAGAGATGCTGTCCAAATCACCTTATGGTTTGGCTTTAGTTTTTGTTCAGGTACTTGAAAGCATGAATACATTGTGGTCATCCAAAGGCAGCTAAAAAAAGCGCAATGAAAATTCAGAAGAATCTTTAATGTACTTGGCATTGTATTTGGATAATCAGAACAGCTACTTGCAAATGTGTTTTACTTAAATGGTGGCCATAGATTTCAGTGCTACCTTTTCAATTATTGTACACATTTGTGTTTCTCCTTCACCTTTTTTTTCTATTGTTTTGTTTTGGAGGGCCACACACATTGATACTCCGGAATTAGTCCTAATGCTCAAGAATTACACATAATCTCAGGAATTACTCCTGATGTTCTTGGGGAGGTGCGTATAGGATTCTGGCATAGAACCTGGTCAGCCCTGTGGCCCTACTAAGTTCTATTGCTCTGCCCAAGACGGTTGCTCTTCTAGGGTGCTTACCTCCAGTATTTATAACTTGATTGGAGTTTAAGGTGCTTTTTATTTGCTCTCTCTCTCTCTCTCTCTCTCTATATATATATATATATATATATATATATATATATACATACATATACTTCTATTCTTTTAGTAATATTTAATTGTATACTTAAACATTATGCCATTATGCATTAGGACAAGTCAATGTGCCAGCTCTCCTCTAACATAAATTAATATTTCTCCTAAATTAATGTCAAGGAAAAGGATGATTTTCTTATTCTCATTTGTTTCTGTAAATAAAAATGAAGAGATTTTTTGTTTGCTTGCTTAGGGGCTTCATCCAGTGGGCCTTGGGGCTCAGACCTGTCTTGGTGCTCAGGGATCACTCCTGCTGTGCCCTGAGGAACAATGGGGTGTCGGAGATCAAACTATGGTCAATGGCATGAAAGACAGCACCTGACAAGCTGCAGTATTTCTTCAGCACTGAAAAATAGTTAAAATATATTCTTTGTGAAAACAAAGCAGTATTTTGATATTCTATAATGACCTTTCTCTTGATTTCATATAAAATCTTCCAATTTAATAGCAGACCCTGAATCAAAATTCTTCATGTTAATCCACCCACTACATGGCAGTATCTGAGTGAAATGATAGCTAAACCTCTCTTGCTGAAGCATAACAAACATAAAGAATCAACAGCTGACTGTCAGCTTGCGAGTAGTACTTGGATCAGGAAGAGCAGCAGAATTCCTCTAGGGAGAGCAGAGTAAGAGAGAGGCCCACAGGGAATCCTGTGCAGCACCTGCAGAAAATATTTGTGACTGTGTGTCGGGGCACTCCGCCGGGTCCCCGACAGTGCCGGGAAGTGAGTTCCCTTCTACCTCCGAAGCTGCGAGAATGGATGAAAACTCAGGAATCCGATGCAGTTTTAAAAGGGTTTACTTATCACAGGTTCAGGCATACAAATCAGCAAAAGGAAAAGCCTGCTGCTTAGGATTCCAGGCTAGAACCCCCAGCCACGTGTAGGCCAAGATGGCGGCCACCACGTGTAAAAGGCCCTGTAAAAAGGAGAAGAAGACAAGACTCCCAAGAAGGGTGAGCGCTCACAAAGAGAGAGGCAAAAAAGAAACGCGTGAGAGAGGAAACAGGCTAGTATTATACCCCTGCAACTCAGATCTCCCTCCCACTGTTATGGAAAACAGGGAGGGTCAAATGCCTAAGGGAATCTCTCCCAGCACCTCACCTAGGTCCTTTTGTATGCTAATGTTTTGAGCCAAGATCTGCCTGGAAATGCCTTTATAGGGTAGAAAAGGGGGTTTCTGAGATGGCATGTCTCTGTACCAAAGACTAATACTAATGCCGGTTAAATATTTCTCCAAGCTTTCACAAGTCTCTTCTACTTCATGGTAGTTTTGTATTTTAGTTGCCTTTGAGTATGTCAGGGAGCCATGCTTGTTTGCTTGGAAGCAAACAGCATTTCTCTCTGGTCTAATTACTTAGGATCCTACGTGGCCAGGAAAATATGCTGGTAAGATCTAGGTAGTCCCACGATGATTGTGGTAGCATGGGAGAATATTTATACCAGCTTGTACAGCATACATGGTCAAATAAACTGCCACATTTAGACTAACCCCCTTATCTACGGAGTGATTTGCAGGCGGCAATTCAGAGCAGATGCAGTGGCCTTTAGAGGAGTCCTGCAACAACTGTGGTCCCAGTTCTTATGCTTATCCCACACAAGATCCTGAGTTAGTTGTAGGAATATGTGACCACTGCAGTGCAGCCTGGGGTCACCAGGCATTGGAGAACTTCAACCTCTTACCATCCCATCCTCATCATCTTGGTACACAGGTACCACTGAACACCTGTGAGTTTGAAGCCCTGGTCCTCCAGATAGGCTCAGATATTGTGAATGGGAATCCTGACCACTGGCAGCCTTATATTCCAGATTGTTCCCACTTCCCCTAACCTGGGCAAAAAACTTTACAGAGTTACTAATCAAGGACAAATTCATAGTCTTTGCTCAGTGATTCCCAACTTTATTAAAAAAAAAGACTCCCCTTCACTTGTATCACTTGTGTTCCCATTGTTCATCCATTTGCTTGAGCAGATGCCGGTAACGTCTTCCTGCATGCCAGTCACATGCTAGTGTAGCCCAAGGGCTTCTGCTTGCTCCAGAAAAAAAAAGAGCCTCAAACCATTCGTTCAGGTCATGGAAATCAGGTCTATTATTGTTACTGTTTTTGGCATATCAAATGCAACACGAGCTTTCCAGGCTGCCATGCAGGTGGGATACTCTCAGTAGTAGGTAGGCTCTCAGTTCTTGATTTACTACTGAACCGCTCGCTGCCGCTTATGCAGTCGCACACAATAGGGAGAGCTGGCAGCAGCTCTGCCCATGTATATGTATGTGTCTCTGGTTCAAACATACCTGGGGTTGAAATAGGCTTCTCTATAAGGTGGGACTCTGAGGAGCTGGGCTCGAGATTGACTTTTCTCTTAGCAAAATTCATGGCTTTTGCTTAGTGATTCCCAAGTTTAGAAAAAATACTCCCCGGACAGCAATAATTTTAAATCCAGCTGCTGATACACTTAACTGTGAAATCATAGGCTTTGCAGAAATACTCACCACTTAGGGCAAGCACTACAAAGTTCTGCCTAACCCTGAGACCACGGTTTTTCCCCAGGAGCTGACAAACATGAAAGTTCTTCCCTGGGAGCTGTACAAGTCAACTTGGTGATCCAGATGTTGGTGGGCTCTCAGGACTGAGACCACTAGTTGCTGCTCTCTCCCTGGGGACTTTGACAGAGTAACTGCTGCCAGACTCTAATTCCTGGGAACATAGGGTTATGATGCTGGTGGCTCAGCCTAGTGCTATGTACTTGTTCTATGACATTCTGGATACAAATTCTACCTGCCATTCAGGTATACACAAACTCAAAGTGAAAATCACTGACTGGAATTTGTAACTATAGACCCTCAATTACTGTCTGGTCTGCTCTAAATATGGACCATCTTTATTAGTCTTGGTTTTAATCTGCTCTAATGCAGAACTTCAGGAAATTAGTATATAGATGAAGACAAAAACAGGAAAGGACCCCAACATATCAGATTTTTCTAACGTCCCAAAGAAGGCATCAAAGCAATGATCCCAATAATGATCACTTATATGAGGAAATCATTGGAAAAGAACTTCAGCAGGGTCAGAGAAATCATGAGAAAGGGGATTTTAAAATGAATAATGGAATTTCAAGAGTCTGTCCTATTGAAAAATATGAAACTGAAAATCTTTCCCCCAGTCTTCTCTAATGAAGCACTTTAAAATGCATTGCTTTTATGTTTGAATGCTACTGCTATTTTTCCTCCTAATCTAAATCTCTTGTACCAGTTTAAGTTATTTTTGAGTTGGCTACAGAATAATTTTAGTTTACATGGCAGGATTTTTCAAATTTAACATGTCTATTATATTTAGAAAACTTCTGCCTTTTTAATAAATGGAACACAGGTAAAAATAAGTTTCTATCTATATATATCATATATATGCTACTATACATTAATTTTAGCTAATAGAGCATTTTCTAGAATCCAATTAGTTTACTACCCATAAACTAGTATAGTTTGTGATCATTATCAGAGTTCTTTGATTGTGAAGATAGAGCAGAAATTCAAACATTTGATTATCTCCTGGATACTGGATCCTGAATTATTTGCATAGGTTAGCTTATCTTTGCATGTTTTCTTACATGTTAAGTCTATGCACCAATCACCTTTTTGGAGAATCTATAAAAATCAGTAAAATCTTGCAAGAATATACATATGGTTTAGCTGTTATTAACATCATTTGTAGGTTAAGAATGGATGGTGTTTGGGAGGACAAGAGAGATAGTATAGCAGGTAAGGTATTTGCCTTGAATGTGGCCAAGTTGGGTTCAATTCACTGCACCCATTATGATTCTCCTGAGCACCAGTAGGAGTAATTCCTGAGTGGCCTGACCCCTGAGAACCATAGGGTGTGACCCAAGAAGCCAAAAGAAGGTCCTTTCCCTATCCCATAACTGATCTCCATAAATACGCTCATTTTAATTATTGACTTAATACTATCATATGTAATATATGTCACTATATCTGGAAGGCTTTCCAGAGTCTTTTTACATTTATCCACTGTCACATGTCTTAGAAAAAGTTTGAGTCACTAACATTTTCTAAGATATTTGTCTAACAGAATGATGAATAATCTTCATGTTTTCCTTATGTATGAAATAAAGCATGTTCATTACTTTAACTATAATGATAGAACAATCTATTAAGCAAGTAGAATAATATTGTGGACACATTTAATGAGAAAAACACATTTCCATATACTCACATTTCCATCACTACTGATACATACATACATACATACATGCACACATATTTATAATGAACATGTAGCCTGTTACAGCACATACGTAATGGTGTGCAAATAATTCTATGACAATACAATGTCAAGGAACACTTATTCATGGCTCAAATTTTTTCAGGTGGATTAGGAGCAATGAAACACTGGTTTTAATATAGTATCCTTGTTTTGCTCTTTACTGGGAAGCACTTGAGAATATTGAATGCAGATGTTGTCTTGTACAAATTCTTTAACAGAAGGTTTTTAAGCTGTGTCTATATTAATCATCCCACTTTAATTAAGGTGTTTTTCCCTCTGACTTAAGTAATTATTTTTATTTCTGGTATTTATTATCTGTCTTCCATACAATCATCCTTATGTCTATTCTTCATTTACTTACCCATAAAATTTTATAGCCCTTAGTCATGGGGTTTTGAAAGATGCAAGTGTATGTCATTCTCATTCAATGACATCTTAGTTTAATACACATCTTAATAAAGGGAACATTAAAAAAAAGAATTTATAAGGCATGGACAGCCATAAAACTTTGCTGTTTCTCCATCTCGGATTGGGAAATTTGGCTTCAAAGCATGTTTATTGAAAGGAGAAATCAATATTTTTATCAATGTCAAATCACACATTTCAAAAGAACACAAAGAAAAATAAACACAATAACTAATGCAGTAACACATTATAAAATAATCTGCATAAAATACACCTGTCAAATTTTGCCCAAGGATTTGACAGTTTTAATATATTTTTAATCACTGCAATTCTTCTCTTTCTAGGACTGTTATCCTAAACAGGCTTGTAGCCCAGGATCACAACCACTCTGTTGGAAAAAGGCACTGTAAAGTCACTGTCAGATCCTATGTATTGTGACCATTACATTTTTTAACACTATAAATATTTGATTTTAAATTGATTAGGATGGATATTTATGATGTTAGAATATAAAGACATGAAAATAAGGAACTTGGTGAATGAGCAATTAGGAGAAAATATAATATGTGTTATGGACCCATTCCTATGAACATGGAAGCATACCTCATCCCACCAGTGAATACCCAATACTTTGTGATTATCTTTAACGTCTTCTGTGTGTCTTCAAACAACAGACAAATCTCCAAATCAGACATAGTAGCATGTAAATCAAACCTTTTGATGGATCTGGATTTTATATACGCTTTCCAATACCCTTTATGTCCTTAGCATATTTTTTCAATCTTAGAGCAATGTCCTTTTTGTATAGTCACAGGAAGACAGTTAATGCTATGCTTTTGTAATATGGAAGTTATTTGATTCCTAATATTTACTCTGGCATATCCATCATATTTATTTACCTTATACCTCAATTGTGCTTAGATTGACCTTAGCTCCTTACACCCCAAAGGGAGGATTCTTCCTAGGTACTAGAATAGACCCAGAGAATACAATAAGCAACCTTAACCTCCACATGGGATGGGTTTATTACACCATTAGAAGTGTAATAAGTTAGGATCACAGTCATGGAACAAACTCTGATGTTACCCATAAGTAAATAATTGAGTAAAGACTCTCTTGGGGTTATAGAAAACTAATGTGGGCTGAGTATGTAGTCTGTAATACTTAACGAGATGTCACCAGGAAAAGTTACCCTTTACCATGAATCCGTTGAGACCTTAGGAATCATAATCTAGAGTATTGATAATGGTCAATAGCTCTTACTGTGCTTATGAAAATTACTAGAATTTTGTGATGAAATATTGCTTTCTTCTTTCCTTTATTCATAATCTATTAAAATCATATTACACTTGTTCATTAATAACATTTCTGGACATTTTGAAAAAAAACAGTAAGAGATATGAAATTTTATCTATACCCTAGATAAAGCATCATGGTCTCTCTGGTAAAGGGTAAATTTTCCTGCGTACATCTCATTATATATTCCTGACATAATCCTCAGATTAGGTTAGGTTAATTTTACCTTCGCTTCCTAGTGTACACTGTATTCAGTAATTAGCTAGGGCTTACTTTAGAGATTATATTCATGTGCTTTAGAATTTACCATAAAAATCAATTTTACTTTAATCCTAAAATAATAACCATATTCCATTTCTCAAATGTATGCCATTTTTTGAGCAATGCTTAATATTTTTTCCTAACTTGAAACTCTAAGGTCAACTCCATTCCATAGGTCATATTCTACTTGAAACAGGAATTGCCACGTGCCAAAGATTTGCTGGATTGTCAAGAATTACTCATCGCTGATTACTTATGACCTCAAGCAAGATACTCTATTATCTCAAATCATTATGTTTATTTAGAAATAGTTTGACCCTTCTGTATACATAATTTATATCTGCTAGAAGATATAAAAATTGATGTCTCACATTTCCCAAACACTGTGATATGTTTCTCACCAGCAGGGATTTAGCAAGATGACTTCCATAGAGATAGTCCAAGTCTGATGAATTGCCCAAGTTTGATGAACCAGAATATTAGAATGACATTATATCTATACATAATTGATAAATAAAAACCTCAATAGACCATCCGGAAATTTTCAACATGCCACATGTTATGTAAGTTTTATATACAGTTGAACAGAACGATTATTCAGGAACATCCTATTTTCTGACTCCTCGGTGTTTTTCTCAGAAATCTAGTTAGACATCTGAAACCAGCATGTAAAAACAAGATTCCTAAAGTCATTATTCCAGCATTGTTTGCTGTACATCCATGGAATCTGAGAGTTGAACACTGTCATTTCCTCAACTGTTTCATTCACTGGAAGTGCACACAGATGCTAGGACAGCTGGTTTCATTGGCAATGAGTCTTTGTTTCTTGCAAGTGTGTGCCCTGCATGCCTGGGTCGATGTCTTCTGAGAATTCTGACCATCTGCCCTTTCAGTAAAGCTTTCTACCCAAAGTACATTAGATTATCTTACTAAACTTCAATACATAACAAACTAGACCTCCAGGCATTCTGGAAAACTTGCTATTGAAAAAATGTGCAAAAAAACGAGTGCTGCTCTCTCTCTATTTCTTATTGTAGAAATATAATTCTCATAGATACAATTTTGTCTCAGAGAGAAATAATATGTTTGTATTGTTCAGAAAACCTATTCTATCCAGTGATATCATTCTAAAATATGTACATGTAAATTTCAGGGAATTCTATTGTGGAAAAGTTTATCATTGCTCATTCCCATTGCCTTCTTATTTAGCAAAATCTGTTGCTTTCTTTCTTAGTGAAATAATATTTCTGATAGCCCTTAGAGCACAATAGCAGTTCAATTGGTGATAGAATTAGATAGTTCTCATAGAACTGTGAGAGATGCAATTATCCCATGAGCAATCTTGCAGCCATAGTCCACAAACTAGTAGATCTATCCACCTTGATGAATATCAATTTTCTTAGATTTCTTTTTCCTCCACAGCACATCAACATGTACATATACATCCTGATAATGGGAAATGGCAACCTGTAGTTTGTATTATACTAAGAAAAAGGGAGTTTCAGCAGTTTGAGAAAAAACTTGGGATGATTATATTTGATTATAAAAACTTGGGATGATTATATTTCTTGATATTCTATCAAGAAACTAATAAAGACAGTTTCCTGGATTATATACAATTTGCAATTGCAGTTCTTGTTGTCCAAAATATTGTAGATTTATACTTCCAAGAATGAGAGATTGTTCTCTAAAAGACATTTTTGCTGAGTTTTCCGATGAAGATTCTTGCCCAAATTGTGATGTAACCTGGAGGATAAATTGTTCACATCAGAATACTCTCAGTAAGAAAATACTTTTAAAATTGTAGCATGGTTTCTTGCAAGAACTAAGAAGAGCTTTTGAGAAAATATATATTTTTATAACTGATTATTCTTAAGTATGAGTAATAACTCGTTTCTATTGCATAGTAAAGCACTTAGGAGAGTTGATAAATTAGCATCATTCTTCATGCGATTTGAATGACTACCTCCATGTGGTACTTCAGTTATTTCTATCTGGGTGTGTTTTCAAGTTGCAGTTTTGTGGCAACAAGATTATCATCAACAACAAAAACTTCATAAAACAAGACAGCAGTGGAAGTATTCTGTTGTCAGGAATGTGTAAGACTTATTTTGCATTCTGTTAAAATCACTTGATCACTTGAATCCCGTAATTCATCGATTTGCTCGAGCGGGCACCAGTAACATTTCCATTGGACCCTATCACGTGCCAATGTAGCCCAATGGCATCTGGTTGATTCAGGAATATGAAGAGCCTCAAACCGTTCCTTCCAGGGTCTTAACAAGGAAGTCTGACCATCTTGTAGGTGGGCGGCCACGTGATCTTTTGACATCCCGTGGGATCCAGTCGGCAACGGCTCTAGTCCAGCGGTTGTCTCCAAATCGCATTACATGTCCAGCCCATCTGATTTTCGATGCCTTGGCAAATGAGACAGCGTCCCTGATTCTGAAATAGCGACGGAGGTCAGAACTGCGGATTCCTTCTCTCACTTGAGTGAGACGTGATATTCCAAGCATAGCTCTTTCGATTTCTCTCTGGGAGACCCAAATAGCATTCTCCTCCTGCTTTCATAGGGCCCAGGTCTCTGAGGCGTATGTTAATGCAGGGAGAATGGTGGGGTCAAAAAGATGTGCCCGGAGCCGGAGGTTCTTTGTCCTTTTAGCTATTTCTTCGATGTCTTTGAAGGCATTCCATGCCGCTCTCTTCCTCCTGCGCAGCTCAGGTTTTATTTCCCCTTAATTTTTATTATACCACCGTGAGATATACAATTATAAGGATGTTCATAATTGGGTCTCTGTTATATAGTGTTTCAACACCCATACCTCTACCAGTGCCCCATTCCCACCACCAATGACCAAATATTCCCTCCCACCAGTCCCAGCCTGTCCCTAAAGCAGGAGCCTATTCTTTCCTCTTTCTATCTCTCTGTCTTTCTCTGTCTCTGTCTTTCTCTCTCTTCTCTTACGCTTTGTGGCTTGTCCTACATATATTGTCACTTATGTCACTTATTTTCCCATTGTTCATCGATTTGCTTGAGCAGGAGCCAGTGACATCTCCATTTGTTGGAATGAGGTCCATTACTGTTACTGAATTTTGGCATATTAAATATACCACGGGTAGCTTGCCAGGGTTCTGCCTTGGCTCTGCGTTCATCCCAGGGGGCCCAGTCTTTTCTTATGTCAGACCATCAACCATCCAGGGCAAATGGGGCAGAACCCTGGGGGTGTAGACAAGCCTGTCTCCTCTCTGCCACCTGCCCGATGCAGCTGGGCACTGCAGCCACAACTGCAACACCTGGAGGGGCTGCCTACATATAATAATGATTTATGATGTCTCTTTGTATATTCAATAGTGATATATTCAATAGTGTATATTCAATAGTGTGACATTATAATTCCCTATTCCCCATTTACTTCCCCAGCTTATTGCAACTATAATGATCCTTACAGTGTATAAATGTGAAAAAATCCTGGGAAGATCCTGGTCCTAACCTTCATTATTGTCTAAGACTGTTGTGCAGTCTTGGTGGCTGGGAGCTCACAGTCACACCCACCGACATGGAGGAGGAGCCCAAATTCCTGCTCCAACTCCTGCCAGTGTGCCCCCCTCCCCGCATGTGTGAGCAAACCCTTGGAGCCATGTTGGACAGGCCAGGGACTGGCTGAGTCATTTACCACCTTCCGAACTCTATGGGCTGCTCCACATGGGGCCCAGTGCTGCAGCTGTGGAGCTGTGGTTCTGTGTTATCTCTCTCTCTCTCTCTCTCTCTCTCTCTCTCTCTCTCTCTCTCTCTCTCTCTCTCTCTCTCTCTTTCTTCAGGGTTGCTGGCTGTGGTGGCTGGGAGCTTCGCAGTCATGCCCACCGACATGGAGGAGCACAAATACCCACTGCAAGTCTGACCAGTGTGCCTCCACCCCCGTATGTGTGAGCAAACCTTTGGAGCTATGTTGGACAAGGCCAGGGGCTGGCTGAGACATTTACCACCTGCCAGAACTCCATGGGCTGCTCCACATGGGGCCGAGCGCTGCAGCTGTGGTCTGGAGTATCTCCAGCCTTGCTCTTGAATGAGCATCAACATCCATCAGTGAACATAATAATTACATTTTTTAACTTAGATTTATGTAGAAAATTTTAAACACAAGTGATAAAGTAAAACTCATCAATTATATTTATTTTTGATTACACAACTTATATAATATAGCTTTAAATATATTTTATAAATTTTCAAAATTGATATACTTTTGAAAACAAGTAAAAGACAAGGTGATTAATACAAATAATTTTTCATTTTTAACTAATACATTGTTTATTATAATTGTTAAGAGGTAGTTAATGTATAGTGTAAGGAAGGAATATTTTACAATAATATTGAGTTCTTAGACTATGTTCATCAATTTATTGATTTTATTAAGAGTTATCCTAAGTGATCACTCTAGAGCATATATTTTATAGATTTTACACCTTCCAAATATTTTCATAGTTGTTTATTTGGTGTCATTCAAGATGTTTTTAAAATTTCATTATATATATTACATAAATGCAATTCAGAAGTTTTTACTTTAGCAGTTTGTTACAGATTCTAATTTTTTAATACATGCTTTTCTACATGGAGCTGTTTCTACATTAAACAAAACATTTCCCAGTATTTCAGTATGTTTCTATGTTATACAATTATTAGATTAATTGAAGATATTTTGTCTTAGAGGTAATTAGTTAGAAACTTGCATTTTGCAATATTTGTCCTCTTTATTCTTAGAAATTCCTAATTAGTAAGTATGGATTTGTTGTTTCACATTTTTTCTGTTTATTGTTATTTATTTTATTTAGTACCAAAATTAACTCCTTAGCTTTGATAGACACAGAAATATGCAAAATAAAATAAAAAGTCTGGTCGGCAATGATGCAATGGTAAGGAGCCATCATAAACTTATTTTGATCAGCAATATTGTAAGCAATGTAGCATTCTGTGTGCACCATTTAAATCACTAAGAATTGTTGTATAAACATGAATCTATTTGAAAAATATTTTAGATATGTTGTAATATTTTAACTCAGCCCATTAAAAAAGAGATTTTAGATTTTTTTTAAAAATAGGATACAGATACAAAAATTATAACAGGATAAGCTAACTAAGGAAAAATATGCTGTGAAGTATAATAAAAATCACATATTATATGTGAATGCTGCCTAATCTGTTCTACAATTTTGAATAATCTATAAAACAAAATACATAAATATTCTGGACCAGTGCTTCTTTGGAAATTCATCATGTAATTCAGAAATCCAAATTAAAAAAGAAGTATTAACCATTCTCTATCCAATGTATAAACACCAATAATAATACACACATCTGTAATGTTATATATAGTAAATAGTTTTATATCACTTGTCTCACTTGTTTTCCTGTTCATCGATTTGCTCGAGCAGGCGCCAGTAATGTCTCCATTCGAGGTAATGAGGTCCATTATTGTTACTGTTTTTGGCATATCGAATATACCATGGGTAGCTTGCCAGGCTCTGCCATGGCTCTGGGTTCATCACAAGGGGTCCAGTCTTTTTCTATGTCAGAACATCAACTATCCAGGGCCCAAGGGGCAGAGCCCTGGGCATAGACAAGCCTGTCTCCTTCCGATGCAGCCGGGCACCACAGCCACACCTGCAAAACCTCAAGGGGCATGAGTTTTATATGTCATATAGAATATGGAATACAAAACACTAAGTGTGTGTGTGTCTGTGTGTATATGATAGTGAGAATAAACACTATTGCATGTACTGTTACCAACATAACCTGAAATTCATAAAGGTGTATGAGGTTGTTAGTGCCAAATTGTCAGGGACAGAGCCAGGGTCCCCAACAGTGCTGGGGAAGTGAGTTCCCTTCTCACCTCTGAAGCCGGCAGGGAATGGATGAAGACACAGGAATCAAATGAAGTTTTAAAAGGTTTTACTTATCACAGGTTCAGGCATACAAGTCAGCAATAGGGAAAACTTTGTGCTTAGGATTCTCGGCTAGAACCCCAGACACGTGCAGGCCAAGATGGTGGCTACCACGTGTTAAGGCCCTGTAAAAGGAGACAAAGACTAGACTCCCAAGAAGAGTGCGAGCCCCAAAAGAGAGCACAAAAAAGAGAGAGCCAAAAAAGAGAGAGAGGAAGCAGGCTGGTTTTATACCCCTGCAACTCAGACCTCCCACTATTATGGGGAAGCAGGAAGGGTCAAATGCCCTTAGGTAATTTCTCCCCAGCACCTCACCTAGGCCCTACTATATGCTAATGTTTTGAGCCAAGATCTGCCTGGAAATGCCTTTTATAGGGTAGAGAAGGGAGTTCCTGAAATGGCATGTCTCTGTACCAAAGACTATTCTAATGCCAGTTAAATATTTCTCCAAGCCTTCACAAGAGTCTCATCTACTTCACGGTAGTTTTGGATTTTAGTTGCCTTTGAATTATCAGGGAAACATGCTTGCTTGCTTGGAGGCAAACAGCATTTCTCTCTGGTCTAATAACTTAGAGATCCAACGTGGCCAGACAAATATGCTGGTAAGATCTAGCTAGTCCCACGATGATTGTGGTAGCTTGAAAGAATATTCATACCAGCTAGTACAGAATACATGGTCAGATAAACTGCCACATTTAAACTACCCCTTTATCTAAGAAGTGAGTTGCAGGAGGCAATCCAGAGCAGATGCAGAGGCTCTTAGAGGAGTCCTGCAACACCAAACAGTACTTACTTAGAATGCACTTTCAAGTGTTTTTGATAGATCGTTGACCTCAGTTGGCACAGACAAAGAGAGACACAGAAAAGAAAAAGTGGAAGAAAACAGAAAATTTGTATTGGGTGGCCTAAAGTGACACCACTGGGCTCTTGTTAGGCTTGGGAAAACAGTGCCCTAGGAGAGACAGTGGGAATTTTAAGTTGTCTTGGGTGTAAAAAGGGAAGCAAGATGAGTGGAACCAGTGTGCTTGGTATGACTCCTGTTATCTGTAAGGGGGTCGATGTGTAGAAGCATAGAATGGGGCCTGGGAGCTCCCTGGTGATTGGTGGGTCATAGTCCTGTCTTCCATGCTGGGGTGCTGTAGGCAGGCAGACATGGGCCCACAGGACAGTGAATTCTTGCCCTAGGGGGTGTTCAGAGTCACCATTTGGAACCAGGAATGAAGACTTTATAAGACCCTTTAACCAACAACAGACCTTGAGGTAGCTGGATCCACCTCAACCCAGCCCTTAATCCAGTTACATTCCAGGACAGAAACTCCACCAGAAACAGATCAGAAAATGAGATTTTACAAGAACTCCACTTACAAAGTCTACTCCACTTGGCAACGGTCCTAGCAATGAACTTTAACCTATGTTAAAGGTTATGACCTTTACTGTATCACTGTTATGAAGCCCCACATATGGGAGTAGCATGGGAAGAAATCTATAAAAGCCATCTGGCCGCAAGGATGGCACACACGCGATGCCTGAGCCTGCTTATTGTTAGCTTCAGCCATGTGGCCCGTAGCACATGTGGTACCAGTACGTGTGTTGCCCGGAATCTCCCCTCTTGAGGTTATTGTAAAAAATTTCCTCTCTCTCTCTCTTCTCACTTTCCCTCCCCCCCTCACTTCCCTTCCTAAAACATCCCATAATAAAATCTTTTTACTTTCCTGCTCGTCTACTCCCTGAAAAATTGCTTTTCCCTGGGTGAGGAGTACAAAAAAAAAGAATCCTGGAGGAAACCCCTGGGTAAGGTCTCACCCAGGGACTGACTTGCCTTGGTATCCCGGTCTTCCCAGCCTTGTCCAGCAGGTCCCGGGCAGTGGCAAGGTTTAGGAGGAGAGTGACACATCTCTCTCCCCTTCCAACAAACCCCCTCTCTAAGCCCACCCTGCACCCGCTGAGGCCCACCAATCAGGGGATAGAGGCATGGTGATCTCTGATAACCGAAATGTTTTGCTGTATCATTAGTTGAGAGCCATTTGGTGTTTGCCATCTTTCTTTTTTTTTTAAATTTTTTTAAATTTTTTATTTTTTACAATTACAAAGATGTGCAGGGTTACAATTAAGTTCATATTTGGGTTTGGCACACAGTGTTCCAGCCCACCCATCCCCCCACCACCAGTGCTTATCTCCCCACCACCAACGTCCCCGGTTCCCCCTCCCACCCCCCCTCTGAGCCCTCCTCCATGGCAGGTTCTTTTTTTTTCTTACCCTTTCTCTCTCTTTCTCTTTTCCTTCCCCACTCATGGGTGGATTACAGAGCATGCGACACCAAAAAGGGGTTGTCGCATGTGTATCTTTTTCAAGTGAACCTCACAGTTTTTCTTGAATTTATTTTTTCACCTATATTTATCTTTTAACTATTGAGTAAAACATATATACATTGGGAAAAATAGAACATACTTCTGTTTTAAGCATTAATAGCATAAATTGTGTTTCAAAACAATTTATGATAGACGGTCAGTAGATTATCGAGCCCTCTAATGAGAAACTGCTTATTTCTAATCCACTTCAGTATCACTTGTCTTCCTTGTTCATCACTCGATTTGCTCTAGGGCACAGTAGGTATATCACCTCCATATGTCCTGGTTAGCAAGAAGCAAGTGTGTACCCCAGGGCATCTGGCTTGCTCCAAATTGGGGAAAAGGACTCGAAACCATTCATTCAGGTCATGGGAATGAGGTTCTGTATTTGCCATTTTTGGCGTTGCATCAAATAAAAAAAACAAAGCAGTGCTTTATTTAATATTACTTTTTTACTTATCAGTCCCTGAAATAGTGAGTTGTGTATTTTTCAGTTATTCAGTAATTAAAAAAAAAAAAAAATATTTATAATATTTATTGTTGGGATTTTTCCCCAACGTAAGTTGAACATTCCTTGGGACAATATAATTATCTTCATGAGTATTTTTTCTCTTCTATAAACATAGGAATAAAAATGAGACACAGTATTAATGAAATGACAATTATATTCCCAAAGATAGAGAGCTTGCTACTTGAGAAGACATGGCTTTTCTCAGAGCTTCTGATCATCAGCACTACAGTAATACTCCTCTCTTTAAGAATATTACTCTGGGCCTGAAGGAAAGGAAGCACAGTGGGTAGGTCATCAGGCATAGAGCCAACAGGTTTTCAATCCCGAGCATCCTACGCGTGGTTCCTCCACACTCCAGCTCCTCCAAGAGTAAATCCTGAGTGCAGAGCCAGGAATAAATCCTGGGAGCATAGTTGGCTGTGGACCCCAAAAGAAGTAAAACAAAAAAACAACAATGTTATCAGTATTTCAACTTTGGAATGAGAAATTCTAGGCTGAGGGTCGTTTCATCAGGTAGTGCAGGTTTAACTCTGTAATATGGCTGGATCTGGTTTTGCTCCCAGCATCCCAGAGTGAAAGGGTCCCTCAGCACCACCAGAGGTAATTCTGAGTGCAGGAGCCAGGAACTCTGAGCATTGCCGGTGTGTACACCAAAAATGCAGAAAAAAGGAGAGAGAGGATTTCAATAAGATGCAGCGTATACTCAATGCAAAAAATTTCCTATTATGTATCGGTGTCAATTTGCTTTGAGTGACTTTTTTATTTTCAAAGTAAGCATGCAACTCTAGGCTTCAACTTGCAGAGTAACATTGAAGGAATCACTGCCCGGTTGAACCCTCATACTCAGGAAGCTTCCTGCTCTCCCTTTCTTCTTTCTGGTAATAAAGCCTTCATTTTAAATTTTTGAAATAAATATATTACAAAAGTAAGCCAGTTCTGCAAAGATATAAAAACATTTTGCCTACACCTCTGATTTTAAGGAAAAAACATTTTCTTGAGGGCTCTAGTATCCTATTTTATTGAGATCAGAGAGGGAAAAATTTTTTAACTTTTTCTCTTTGACTTGATCATGATAGACTTGAATCCCGTTATTCATTGATTTGCTCGGAGTAAGCACCAGTAACATTTCCATTGGATTCCCTATCATGTGCCAATGTAGCGTAGTGGCATCTGGTTGATTCTTAGGGATACAAAGAGACTCAAAATAACGAATTTCACGGTTTGAGCCTCTTCTCTGACAACTAATAATATTTAAGAATTTTTTAAGTTTGAAAATACAGATTAGGGAAAGAAATTTGCAAAACAAAAATCCAGGCAATAAGATTCTAAGGAAATACCTCAAAAACAATGTCCACTCCTTTTTAGTCCCTGAAGAATGCGTATTTTTTTTTTTAGTAAATCAGCTGGGGGTTGAAAACAAGTGACCTTTTAAATCACATACCAAAAAAATCAAGCACACAATTTTTTTGTTGCCCCAGAAAGCGCATGGCTAATTCCTATGCGGTTGCACAACAGATAAGCTCCTCATGTCCTGTTCCGGTTTTTATCTGGGAAGCGGTAAAGCAGAGAAACTAGAGTGCTCAGTGTTGACAGTTTTGCTTGTTTGCAGGCAAACCGCCAAGATTCTTCAGCAATCTGAATCATTTAAGAAGTAGATGCTTTTGTGTAGATACATAGGAATGTGATTGTGTATTGTGGACCATGGATTGTGTAGGGTTGTGGAAGTGTACTATATGTGTGGTATGCTTCCGTTAGTCAATGAATGCATATGGAAGCTTTGTGTAAGTGATTAAGTGTGTAAATAAGCATGCGTGGCTTGTGTGTATAACCCTCCTATTTCCCCATTCGCCAGAGTCCGGATTATAGAACAGTACAAGGTAGAAACTACTGAAAATAGAATCTGATGCGCAAAAATGAAGTTATTTTTATGTGCAAGTTTTGACTATTACAAAATCAACTTTATGTTAAATGGTTCTAGAAGCAAAGAATTAATAGCTACTATTTTTGTAGGCGAAAAATTGCTGTAGCCTTTGCAGCAGAACGAGGTGTAAGAGCACCAGCTGACTTTATTTTCCTTCTCTAACTAACAAGCACACATGAGGAAGGGTAAGACTGTATGGATTGGGTTGCTTGTCTTTTATATCCAGGAAAAAAACATCACTAATGACTTTACTTTTTAGTCCCATTGAATGGGGGCAATTATCAAACAGTACTAAGTGGTGAGATATCACTCCTGTTGAAATCTAATAAGTCTAGACACATATGTCCCTTATAATAAATACAAGTGAGTCTGTGCTTGGAATGCAATTTGTGTCAGGAATAATGTTTTCTTTTGTCCCTACCAGCAGTTTTGTGACAGAGTACAAACCATTCCTTATTACTGCTGGGACTTCTGGCTTTGAACTACTGTGTTTGCATTACCTGATTCATTC
>JAJIBD010033382.1:0-26488 GCA_021461705.1 Cryptotis parvus | reverse complement strand
AAACATTTTTTAAATTTTTTATTATACCACCGTGAAACACACAATTACAAAGGTGTTCATAATTGGTTCTTGGTAATACAGTATTCCAGCACCCATCCCTCCACCAGTGCCCCATTTCCACCACCAATGTACCCCTACCCCCCCCCTCCCGTCCCCCACCCGCCTTAATAGCAGGGTACCCCAGTTTCCTCTCTTTCTCTCTCTATCTCTCTCTCTGTCTCTGCATCTCTCTCCCTCTTATTTTACATTATGGCTAGCCCTGCAGATATTTAGAGTTTATCACTTAAGTCTCTTTGTGTATATTCAGTAGTGAGTTTTAATCTGCCATTACCATTTCCCATATTTAGTAAAACACTGGTATCTATATCCTATTAATGAATGCAGTCATTCTATATCTGTCCTTTTCCTTCTGACTAATTTCACTCCAGCATGATAGACTCCATGTCCATCCATTTGCAGGTAAATTTCATAATTTCATCCTTTCTGACAGCCGCATAGTATTCCATAGTGTAGATGAACCACAGTTTCTTTAGCCAGTCCTCTCTTCTCGGGCATTTAGGTTGTTTCCAGATTCTAGCTATAGTGAATAGCGTAGAGATGAATAAAGAAGTACAGATAGTGTTTCTGCTATGTGTTTTTCGGTCTCTAGGGTATATTCCCAGGAGTGCTATTGCTGGATCAAATGGGAGCTCAATATCTAGCTTTCGGTAGAATGCCCATATTGTTTTCCCAAAAGGGCTGGACCAGTCGGCACTCCCACCAGCAGTGGATGAGAGTCCTTTTTTTCCCCACATCCACGCCAGCACCGGTTGTTCTTGCTGTTTTGGATGTGTGCCAGGTCGCTGTGGGGTGAGATGGTACCTCATTGTTGTTTTGATTTGCATCTCCCTGATGATTAAAGATGAAGAGCACTTTTTCATATGCCTTTTGGCCATTCGAATTTCTTCTTTTTTGGAAGCTTCTGTTCATTTCTTCTCCCCATTTTTTTGATGGCGTTGGCTGTTTTCTTCTTGTGGAGTGCTACCAGTGCCTGATATATTCTGGATATTAACCCCTTGTCAGATGGGTATTGGGTGAATATCCTTTCCCACTCTGTGGATTGTCTTTGTATCTTGGTCACCGTTTCTTTTGAGGTGCAGAAGCTTTTCAATTTTATATAATCCCATTTGTTTATCTTTGCTTCCATTTGCTTGGTCAGTGTTGTGTCGTCTTTTAAAGATACTTTAGTTTCGATGTCTTAGAGCTTTGCTCCTATGTTTTCTTCGATGTTCCTTATAGACTCATGTCTTATGTTGAGATCTAGAATCGATTTTGATCTGACTTTTGTGCATGGCGTTAGAAGGAGGTCTAAGTTCATTTTTTACATGTAGCTGCCCAGTTTTCCCAGCACCACTTGTTGAAGAGGCTTTCTTTTGCTCCACTTAATATTTTTTGCTCCTTTATCAAAGATTAAGTGGTTGTATATTTGTGAGTGCGTTTCAGGATACTCAGTTCTATTCCAAAGGTCTACGGGTCTGTCTCTATACCAATACCACACTGTCTTAATTACAACTGCCTGTAGTAGAGCCTAGTTAAACATTTTATCATTGTTTTGACCTTTTGAACAATAAATATATGTAATTTTCAAGAAAAAGCTTAATTTCCCTCATTGTAATCTCTCATAGAAAATGAAAAGCCTGCAATTTTCTTTTTTGGAGTGCAGGGAAATCTTTACCTTTAAAATTTCAATATCTATTTTTAAAAACTGCTTTATGTATCTTTCAAATAGTTCTTTTTTTGCCATTGTTTCCAAATATAGCCCCTTTTTAATGCTGATAACATTATATTTTCAGGACTACACTTTTTTCTTATTGTAATTTTATATTTATTCTTGCCCCATTTGTCTCTACTAGAACATAAATATATTTTCTGAGGATTAAGTGATACAATTTATTCTCACTGTTTTTATCTCTTTGCATTTTATTTTCTCTGTAGTTTGCTATTCTGGAGTATTTATTTAAAAAAAAGGAAAAAAAGAGGCCTCACAAGCTTATCTCTAGGAGCTGTACTTCCAGCTACACTGTCTTATTCTCTGCAAGGTCAGTTTGGCCTAAGAAGCTGTCCAAGGAAGGCTGCTACATAATCAGTATTGTACATAAAAACCAGAACATTGCATACACCAAAGAATGATCAAGTCCCCTTTTGCCAGTGAAAATGCACAACAGCTGCCCTTTGGGGGCCAATTTTTTGTTTAATATGATATATTATTTTTATGCCTACAAGATTTAAAAAACACACATACTTTTGATTACTGTGTTGTTTCTCTTTTGTTTTGAAACCTGAATCCTTCCCCAATCACCTATAATCTAATCTGATTACAACTCTCTTTTGGAGTGAGGGGAAATCTTTCAATGTATTATGTATCTTCATAAACATAATACATAAAATGCATAATATTATGTATTTTGTTTTTCGGTCATGCCAAAAGACTCAAAGGACTTTACCTTTACTTCTGGCCCTGTGTTTGGTGATGACTGCTGGTTCACCCATCCCACCCAATTTCATCCATGGTTCCTCCTGCTCTGCGTCTTCCTCTTCCTCAAGCAGTTTTTTCTTTTTTTTTTCTTCTTTTTTTTTTACTTTTTGGGTTACAACTGGCAAAGCTCAGGGGTTACGCCTAGTACTCCTCATTCTGTGCTCAGGAATTACTCCATGCAGGACCATAGGACATACCAGGGAACAGGGATTCAAAGCAGGTTAGCTGAATACAATGCAAACATGCTACTTGCTGTAATATTGCACTGGTATAACACAAGTGTTGCAGGACTCCTCTAAGGGCCCCCTTTTCTATGGAGTTTTTTCCAGGCAGATCTTGGCTCAATACATTAGCATATAAAAAGACATTGGGTGAGGTGCTGGGAGAAATTACCTGAGGGCATTTGATCCTTCCTGCCAGGAGAAGTTACATTTGGCTTGCAGCTCCTCCCAGCTCTGCTGGGAGGCTTTGAATTAGCTCTGGGTCCTTGTACAATTTCTATGAGCTATTTTCCTGTTTTCATCTCTAGATAGCCCAGCCCAGAATGGGCTTGGGAGTTTGGGTGGCTTTCTGGCTATAAATAATGCTGCAAGAAGAAAGAAGCTCTCTTTTTCCCCTTTTGCCATTTCGGCTTCCCTTGGTGTTTTGCTTCTCCGTCCTCTCCATTCCTCTGTTGGGCCTCAACATGTGGTGGCAGCCATCTTGGCCTGCTCCTGGCTGGGGCCTATCTGGGATCCTAGAGTCCGGAGGTTTTCCCTGCTCTTGGATTGTATATTGGAACCTGTGATAGTAAAGCCATTTTATTTTATTTTTTAAGTATTTTATTATACCACCGTGAGATATACAAATAAAAAGATATACAATTAAAATGTTCATATTTGGGTTTTGGTCATACAGTGTTCCAATACCCGTCTCTCCACCAGTGCCCATCTCCCACCACCAACGTCCCCGTTCCCTCCCCCTCTCCAGCCCACCTCCATGGCAGGTTCTAGTAAAGCCATTTTAAAACCGCGATCGGATTCCTGAGTTTTCATCCATTCCTCGCCGGTTCAGAGGTAGAAAGAAACTTCGCTTCCCGGCACTGTTGGGACCCCAGTGGCGCTCGGGCGGCACTCCCGACACATAAGCACATTTCTGAAGACTTTTCCATGAAGGACAATGTTGGTTCTAGTTTATTTTGAAAAGTGTGTGTGTGTGTTTTGTGTGTGTGTGTGTGTGTGTGTGTGTGTGTCCTGTATTTTTCTTCAAAATTTATATACTTGTCTCTATACTTTTGCTTTCCTTTTTTTCTTCAAAGTAAGACATTTCTTTCCTGCTATTGTTGGGGTGCAAAGAAGTTAATCATAACCTTCTGGGTTCTTTCTGGCTGACAAATAGATTTTATTTTCCCCAGTCACACTAATGGTGCTCAGGGTTTTGGCCTCTGCAAGGCAAGCACTTTACTGTAAAGATATCCTTGGCCCCTAAACAGATTTAGGAGGAAAACAAGCTTAAGCACAAAAGGAGTCACCCAGTGACCACGACCAACTAACTTTGCTTCAGGCAAAGGTCAGAGTAAAATAGTGAAGACCAGTTCTCTTCTAGCATAAGAAGGAGCAGTGAACAAATGTAGCACTGTTATACAGATTTATGTCCTGCCACTATAATTAAATGATTGACTCTAGAAAAGCTGGGTCTTTGAGATTATGGTAGAGGGATCCCGGATACTTCTCCTGAGGTATACATGATGAAGCTCTGTAAGTATAAAACTATAATAGAAATATTATTATCAGTGGATTGGGAAATTAAAACACATGGGGGTTTAGGATTTCCAAAGTACAGAGAGAATAATGTCTTTCTATAGTTTTTTTCTATGCAAGTAAACTTCTCACAGAAGGACAATGACTACCTATCCTTAAGAGGCCTCGTATTAAATAATCGTTTGCTAGAAAGACATTTTGAGGTGACAGTTTGCTTGGTTCCTTATGCTGTTTTCTTTATCATTGCAAACTATCACGATAGAATCGCATTACAGTAATGAAGGACAGAATTATAACCTCAAAAAAACCCTCTTGTTCGTATGAAGATTTTTATAAAAAAATGGGGAGAAGCCTTCCCTCCTCCTTCCTTCCATTCCTCCTTCCTTCCCTCCTTCCTTCCTTCCTTCCTTCCTTCCTTCCTTCCTTCCTTCCTTCCTTCCTTCCTTCCTTCCTTCCTTCCTTCCTTCCTTCCTTCCTTCCTTCTCTTAACTTTTTTTTCTCTCTCATCTCTCATTACTCCTTCACTTTCTTTCCTTCCTTCCTTGCCTTTTCTTTCTAAAGCAATTCACTGTATCACTGTCTTCCCATTGTTCATCAATTTGTTTGAGTGGGCACTAGTAACATCTCCATTAGTCCTGTCACAAGCAAGTGTAGCCCAAGGGCATCTGCTTGCTCCAGGGACAGGAGGAGCCTGAAACCATTCTTCAGGTCATGGAACTGAGGTCCATAATTGTTACTAGTTTTGGCATAACAAGTAAAAAAAAGATGGGTAGCTTGCCAGGCTTTGCCGTGTAGGTGGTATAGTCTCAGTAGAAGGCTCTCATCTCGAGCATTTACTGATGAAACTTAAAGGGGAAGATCAGGTTTTCTCTTGGATGGAGCGAGAGGAACTATGGAGTCTGGATGTTGAGAATGATTGCATGATGTGTGGTTTGTTCTGGCTTCTTGCTAGGGCTTACTGGTATCAGTTAGAACCTGTCTAGAGAAAAACGTGTTGAGTAATTGAAAAACCTATCCCCTGTTCATGGACTGCAAGGACATTTTCAAAATGGCAATCTTGCTCAAAGCATTATAGAAATTCAATGCAGCCCACATAACCAGGAGTAACTCTGAGTACCACCTGTGCACCAAAAAAAAAAAAAAAATTAAAGCAATTACTGCCATAAAATGAATGAATGAATGAATGAATGAAGTAATTAGTGCCAGAATGGACAATCAAATTCCCATAAGGTCTGGAACTCTTCCACTCTGTCTTTCTAAGAATATAAGCAATAGGTTATGCTTTTAGATTGAAGGATACTTGAGGTCTTCTGTTTAGATCAGAAGAGATAAAGGCAACCTTCTCTAAAAAACATGTTTTTTAGCAGTCCAGTTTAATTATTGTTTTAAAATAAGTGACATGTCAATATGCTCTCATCTTGCATATATTTTTAAAAGTGTTGTTCAAATCCATTTTACTCAATTTATAGGGTCATGGAGATGTTCTCTCTTTCACACATTGTTGAACTTTTGAAATGTTATTTTAAGAGCTAGCAACCATCAGAATAGGAGATAGAAAAGGGCAGAATTAAAATCCCTCTTGCTAATTTCTGATTATGCCATTATAAGGAAGAGATGCTGTCCAAATCACCTTATGGTTTGACTTTAGTTTTTGTTCACGTACTTTGAAAGCATGAATACATTGTGGTCATCCAAACGCAGCGCGAAAAAGCGCAATGAAAATTCAGAAGAATCTTTAATGTAGTTGGCATTTTATTTGGATGATCAGAACAGCTACTTGTGAATGTGTTTTTACTTAAATGTTGGCCATAGATTTCTGTGCTACCTTTCAATTATTGTACAAATTTGTATTTCTCCTTCGCCTTTTTTTGCTATTGTTTTGTTTTGGAGGGCAACACACATTGATACTCAGGAATTAGTCCTAATGCTCAAGAATTACACATAATTCTCAGGAATTACTCGTGATGTTCTTGGGAGGTGCATATAGGATGCTGGCATAGAACCTGGTCAGCCCTGTGGCCCTACTAAGTTCTATTGCTCTGCCCAAGATGGTTGTTCTTCTAGGGTGCTTACCTCCAGTATTTATAACTTGACTTGATTCGGAGTTTAAGGTGCTTTTATTTGCTCTCTCTCTCTCTCTCTCTCTCTCTCTCTATATATATATATATATATATATATATGTATACATATACTTCTATTCTTTTTAGTAATATTTAATTGTATATTTAAAGATTATGCATTAGGACAAGTCAATGTGCCAGCTCTCCTCTAACATAAATTAATATTTCTCCTAAATTAATGTCAAGGAAAAGGATGATTTTCTTATTCTCATTTGTTTCTGTAAATAAAAATGAAGAGATTTTTTTTGTTTGCTTGCTTAGGGGCTTCATCCAGTGGGCCTTGGGGCTCAGGACCTGTCTTGGTGCTCAGGGATCACTCCTGCTGTGCCCTGAGGACCAATGGGTGTCGGAGATCAAACTATGGTCAATGGCATGAAAGGCAGCACCTGACAAGCTGCAGTATTTCTTCAGCACTGAAAAATAGTTAAAATATATTCTTTGTGAAAACAAAGCAGTATTTTGATATTCTATAATGACCTTTCTGTTGATTTCATATAAAATCTTCCAATTTAATAGCAGACCCTGAATCAAAATTCTTCATGTTAACCCACCCACTACATGGCAGTACCTGAGTGAAATGATAGCTAAACCTCTCTTGCTGAAGTATAACAAACATAAAGAATCAACAGCTGACTGTCAGCTTGGCGAGTAGTACTTGGATCAGGAAGAGCTGCAGAATCCCTCTAGGGAGAGCAGAGTAAGAGAGAGGCCCACAGGGAATCCTGTGCAGCACCTGCAGAAAATATTTGTGACTGTGTGTTGGGGCATTCCGCTGGGGTCCCCGACAGTGCCGGGAAAGCGAGTTCCCTTCTACCTCCGGCTGGCGAGAAATGGATGAAAACTCAGGAATCCGATGCAGTTTTAAAAGGGTTTACTTATCACAGGTTCAGGCATACAAATCAGCAAAAGGAAAAGCCTGCTGCTTAGGATTCCAGGCTAGAACCCCAGCCACGTGTAGGCCAAGATGGCGGCCACCACGTAAAGGCCCTGTAAAAGGAGAAGACAAGACTCCCAAGAAGGGTGAGCGCTCACAAAGAGAGAGGCAAAAAGAAACGCGAGAGAGAGGAAACAGGCTAGTATTATACCCCTGCAACTCAGACCTCCCTCCCACTGTTATGGAAAACAGGGAGGGTCAAATGCCTAAGGGAATCTCTCCCAGCACCTCACCTAGGTCTTTTTGTATGCTAATGTTTTGAGCCACGATCTGCCTGGAAATGCCTTTATAGGGTAGAGAAGGGGTTTCTGAGATGGCATGTCTCTGTACCAAAAGACTAATACTAATGCCGGTTAAATATTTCTCCAAGCTTTCACAAGTCTCTTCTATTTCATGGTAGTTTTGTATTTTAGTTGTCTTTTGAGTATGTCAGGGAGCCATGCTTGTTTGCTTGGAAGCAAACAGCATTTCTCTCTGGTCTAATTACTTAGGGATCCTACGTGGCCAGGCAAATATGCTGGTAAGATCTAGGTAGTCCCATGATGATTGTTGGTAGTATGGGAGAATATTTATACCAGCTAGTACAGCATACATGGTCAAATAAACTGCCACATTTAGACTACCCCCTTATCTACGAAGTGATTTGCAGGTGGCAATTCAGAGCAGATGCAGCGGCCCTTAGGAGTCCTGCAACAACTCCCCCTGAATAGTTCTGCTCGCTCCAGAAAAACAAAGAGCCTCAAACCATTCGTTCAGGTCATGGAAATCAGGTCTATTATTGTTACTATTTTTGGCATATCAAATGCAACACGAGCTTGCCAGGCTGCCGTGCAGGTGGGATACTCTCAATAGAAGGTGGGCTCTCAGTTCTTGATTTACTACTGAACCGCACGCGCTGCTACTATGCAGTCGCACACAATAGGGAGAGCTGGCAGCAGCTCTGCCCATGTATATGTATGTGTCTCTGGTTCAAACATACCTGGGGGTTGAAATAGGCTTCTCTATAAGGTGGGACTCTGAGGAGCTGGGCTTGAGATTGGCTTTTCTCTTGGCAAAATTCATGGCCTTTGCTTAGTGATTCCCAAGTTTAGAAAAAATACTCCCCCGACAGCAATATTTTTAAATCCAGCTGCTGATACACTTAACTGTGAAATCATAGGCTTTGCAGAAATACTCACCACTTAGGGCAACCACTACAAAGTTCTGCCTAACCCTGAGACCACGGTTTTTTCCCAGGAGCTGACAAACATGAAAGTCCTTCCCTGGGAGCTGTACAAGTCAACTTGGTGATCCAGATGTTGGTGGGCTCTCAGGACTGAGACCACTAGTTGCTGCTCTCTCCCTGGGGACTTTGACAGAGTAACTGCTGCCAGACTCTAATTCCTGGGAACCGAGGGTTATGATGCTGGTGGCTCAGCCTAGTGCTATGTACTTGTTCTATGACATTCTGGATACGAATTCCTACCTGCCATTCAGGTACACACAAACTCAAAGTGAAAATCACTGACTGGAATTTGTAACTATAGACCCTCAATTACTGTCTGGTTTGCTCTAAATATGGACCATCCTTTTTAGTCTTGGTTTTCATCTGCCCTAATGAAGAACTTCAGGAAATTAGCATATGGATGAAGACAAAAACAGGAAAGGACCCCAACATATCAGATTTTTCTAACGTACCATAGAAGGCATCAGAGCAATGATCCCGATAATGATCACTTATATGAGGAAATCATTGGAAAAGAACTTCAGCAGGGTCAGAGAAATCATGAGAAAGGGGATTTTAAAATGAATAATGAAATTTCAAGAGTCTGTCCTATTGAAAAATATGAAACTGAAAATCTTTCCCCCAGTCTTCTCTAATGAAGCACTTCAAAATACATTGCTTTTTATGTTTGAATGCTACTGCTACTTTTCCTCCCTAATCTAAATCTCTTGTACCAGTTTAAGTTATTTTTGAGTTGGCTACAGAATAATTTTTAGTTTACATGGCAGGATTTTTCAAAATTAACATGTCTATTATATTTAGAAAACTTCTACCTTTTTAATAAAAGGAACAAAGGTGAAAATAAGTTTCTCTCTCTATATATCATATATATATGCTACTATACATTAATTTTAGCTAATAGAGCATTCTCTAGAATCCAATTAGTTTACTACCCATAAACTAGTATAGTTTGTGATCATTATCAGAGTTCTTTGATTGTGAAGATAGAGCAGAAATTCAAACATTTGATTATCTCCTGGATCATGGATCCTGGAATTATTTGCATAGGTTAGCTTATCTTTGAATGTTTTCTTACATGTTAAACCTATGCACCAATCACCATTTTGGAGAATCTATAAAAATCAGCAAAATCTTGCAAGAATATACATATGGTTTAGCTGTTATTAACATCATTTGTAGGTTAAGAATGGATGGTGTTTTGAAGGACAAGAGAGATAGTATAGCAGGTAAGGTATTTGCCTTGAATGTGGCCAAGTTGGGTTCAATTCACTGCACCCATTATGATTCTCTGAGCACCAGTAGGAGTAATTCCTGAGTGGCCTGACCCCTGAGAACCATAGGGTGTGACCCAAAAAGCCAAAATAAGGTCCTTTCCCTATCCCATAACTGATCTCCATAAATACGCTCATTTTAATTATTGACTTAATACTATCATATGTAATATATGTCTCTATATCTGTAAGGCTTTCCAGAGTCTTTTTACATTTATCCACTGTCACATGTCTTAGAAAAGTTTGAGTCACTAACATTTTCTAAGATATTTGTCTAACAGAATGATGAATAATCTTCATCTTTTCCTTATGTATGAAATAAAGCATGTTCATTACTTTAACTATAATGATAGAACAAGCTATTAAGCAAGTAGAATAATATTGTGGACACATTTAATGAGAAAAAACACATTTCCATATACTCACATTTCCATCACTACTGATACATACATACATACATACATGCACACATATTTATAATGAACATGTAGCCTGTTACAGCACATACGTAATGGTGTGCAAATAATTCTATGACAATACAATGTCAAGGAACACTTATTCATGGCTCAAATTCTTTTCAGGAGGATTAGGAGCAATGAAACACTGGTTTTAATATAGTATCCTTGTTTTGCTCTTTACTGGGAAGCACTTGAGAATATTGAATGCAGTTGTTGTCTTGTACAAATTCTTTAACAGAAGGTTTTTAAGCTGTGTCTATATTAATCATCCCACTTTTAATTAAGGTGTTTTTCCCTCTGACTTAAGTAATTATTTTTATTTCTGGTATTTATTATCTGTCTTCCATACAATCATCCTTATGTCTATTCTTCATTTACTTACCCATAAAATTTTATAGCCCTTAGTCATGGGATTTTGAAAGACGCAAGTGTATGTCATTCTCATTCAATGACATCTTAGTTTAATACACATCTTAATAAAGGGAACATTAAAAAAAAGAATTTATAAGGCATGGACAGCCATAAAACTTTGTTGTTTCTCCATCTAGGATTGGGAAATTTGGCTTCAAAGCATGTTTATTGAAAGGAGAAATAAATATATTTATCAATGTCAAATCACGCATTTCAAAAGAACACAAAGAAAAATAAACACAATAACTAATGCAGTAACACATTATGTAATAGTCTGCATAAAATACACCTGTCAAATTTTGCCCAAGGATTTGACAGTTTTAATATATTTTTTAATCACTGCAATTCTTCTCTTTCTAGGACTGTTATCCTAAACAGGCTTGTAGCCCGGGATCACAACCACTCTGTTGGAAAAAGGCACTGTAAAGTCACTGTCAGATCCTATGTATTGTGACCATTACATTCTTTAACACTATAAATATTTGATTTTAAATTGATTAGGATGGATATTTATGATGTTAGAATATAAAGACATGAAAATAAGGACCTTGGTGAATGAGCAATTAGGAGAAAATATGATATGTGTTATGGACCCATTCCTATGAACATGGGAGCACACCTCATCCCACCAGTGAATACCCAATACTTTGTGATTATCTTTAACGTCTTCTGTGTGTCTTCAAACAACAGACAAATCTCCAAATCAGACATAGTAACATGTAAATCAAACCTTTTGATGGATCTGGATTTTATATCACGCTTTCCAATTCCCTTTATGTCCTTAGCATATTTTTTCAATCTTAGAGCAATGTCCTTTTGTATAGTCACAGGAAGACAGTTAATGCTATGCTTTTGTAATATGGAAGTTATTTGATTCCTAATATTTACTCTGGCATATCCATCATATTTATTTACCTTATACCTCAATTGTGCTTAGATTGACCTTAGCTCCTTACACCCCCAAAGGGAGGATTCTTCCTAGGTACTAGAATAGACCCAGAGAATACAATAAGCAACCTTAACCTCCACATGGGATGGGTTTATTACACCATTAGAAGTGTAATAAGTTAGGATCACAGTCATGGAACAAACTCTGATGTTACCCATAAGTAAATAATTGAGTAAAAACTCTCTTGGGGTTATAGAAAACTAATGTGGGCTGAGTATGTAGTCTGTAATACTTAACGAGATGTCACCAGGAAAAGTTACCCTTTACCATGAATCCGTTGAGACCTTAGAATCATAATCTAGAGTATTGATAATGGTCAATAGCTCTTACTGTGCTTATGAAAATTACTAGAATTTTTGTGATGAAATATTGCTTTCTTCTTTGCTTTATTCATAATCTATTAAAATCATATTACACTTGTTCATTAATAACATTTCTGGACATTTTGAAAAAAACAGTAAGAGATATGAAATTTTATCTATACCCTAGATAAAGCATCATGGTCTCTCTGGTAAAGGGTAAATTTTCCTCGCGTACATCTCATTATATATTCCTGACATAATCCTCAGATTAGGTTAGGTTAATTTTACCTTGGCTTCCTAGTGTACACTGTATTCAGTAATTAGCTAGGGCTTACTTTAGGGATTATATTCATGTGCTTTAGAATTTACCATAAAAATCCAATTTTACTTTAATCCTAAAATAATAACCATATTCCATTTCTCAAATGTATGCCATTTTTTGAGCAATGCTTAATATTTTTTCCTAACTTGAAACTCTAAGGTCAACTCCATTCCATAGGTCATATTCTACTTGAAACAGGAATTGCCACGTGCCAAAGATTTGCTGGATTGTCAAGAATTACTCATCGCTGATTACTTATGACCTCAAGCAAGATACTCTATTATCTCAAATCATTATGTTTATTTAGAAATAGTTTGACCCTTCTGTATACATAATTTATATCTGCTAGAAGATATAAAAAATTGATGTCTCACATTTCCCAAACACTGTGATATGTTTCTCACCAGCAGGGATTTAGCAAGATGACTTCCATAGAGATAGTCCAAGTCTGATGAATTGCCCAAGTCTGATGAACCAGAATATTAGAATGACATTATATCTATACATAATTGATAAATAAAAACCTCAATAGACCATCCGGAAATTTTCAACATGCCACATGTTATGGAAGTTTTATATACAGTTGAACAGAACGATTATTCAGGAACATCCTATTTTCTGACTCCTCGGTGTTTTTCTCAGAAATCTAGTCAGACATCTGAAACCAGCATGTAAAAACAAGATTCCTAAAGTCATTATTCCAGCATTGTTTGCTGTACATCCATGGAATCTGAGAGTTGAACACTGTCATTTCCTCAACTGTTTCATTCACTGGAAGTGCACACAGATGCTAGGACAGCTGGTTTCATTGGCAATGAGTCTTTGTTTCTTGCAAGTGTGCCCTGCATGCCTGGGTCGATGTCTTCTGAGAATTCTGACCATCTGCCCTTTCAGTAAAGCTTTCTACCCAAAGTACATTAGATTATCTTACTAAACTTCAATACATAACAAACTAGGACCTCCAGGCATTCTGGAAAACTTGCTATTGAAAAATGTGCAAAAAAACGAGTGCTGCTCTCTCTCTCTATTTCTTATTGTAGAAATATAATTCTCATAGATACAATTTTGTCTCAGAGAGAATAATATGTTTGTATTGTTCAGAAAACCTATTCTATCCAGTGATATCATTCTAAAATATGTACATGCAAATTTCAGGGAATTCTATTGTGGAAAAGTTTATCATTGCTCATTTCCATTGTCTTCTTATTTAGCAAAATCTGTTGCTTTCTTTCTTAGTGAAATAATATTTCTGATAGCCCTTAGAGCACAATAGCAGTTCAATTGGTGATAGAATTAGATAGTTCTCATAGAACTGTGAGAGATGCAATTATCCCATGAGCAATCTTGCAGCCGTAGTCCACAAACTAGTAGATCTATCCACCTTGATGAATATCAATTTTCTTAGATTTCTTTTTCCTCCACAGCACATCAACATGTACATATACATCCTGATAATGGGGAAATGGCAACCTGTAGTTTGTATTATACTAAGAAAAAGGGAGTTTCAGCAGTTTGAGAAAAACTTGGGATGATTATATTTGATTATAAAAACTTGGGATGATTATATTTCTTGATATTCTATCAAGAAACTAATAAAGACAGTTTCCTGGATTATATACAATTTGCAATTGCAGTACTTGTTGTCCAAAATATTGTAGATTTATACTTCCAAGAATGAGAGATTGTTCTCTAAAAGACATTTTTTGCTGAGTTTTCCGATGAAGATTCTTGCCCAAATTGTGATGTAACCTGGAGGATAAATTGTTCACATAAGAATACTCTCAGTAAGAAAATATTTTAAAATTGTAGCATGGTTTCTAGCAAGAACTAAGAAGAGCTTTTGAGAAAATATATATTTTTATAACTGATTATTCTTAAGTATGAGTAATAACTCGTTTCTATTGCATAGTAAAGCACTTAGGAGAGTTGATAAATTAGCATCATTCTTCATGCGATTTGAATGACTACCTCCATGTGGTACTTCAGTTATTTCTATCTGGGTGTGTTTTCAAGTTGCAGTTTTGTGGCAACAAGATTATCATCAACAACAAAAACTTCATAAAACAAGACAGCAGTGGAAGTATTCTGTTGTCAGAATGTGTAAGACTTATTTTGCATTCTGTTAAAATCACTTGATCACTTGAATCCCGTTATTCATCGATTTGCTCGAGCGGGCACCAGTAACATTTCCATTGGACCCTATCACGTGCCAATGTAGCCCAATGGCATCTGGTTGATTCAGGAATATGAAGAGCCTCAAACCGTTCCTTCAGGGTCTTAACAAGGAAGTCTGACCATCTTGTAGGTGGGCGGCCACGTGATCTTTTGACATCCCGTGGGATCCAGTGGGCAACGGCTCTAGTCCAGCGGTTGTCTCCAAATCGCATTACATGTCCAGCCCATCTGATTTTCGATGCCTTGGCAAATGAGACAGCGTCCCTGATTCTGGAATAGCGACGGAGGTCAGAACTGGCGGATTCCTTCTCTCACTTGAGTGAGACGTGATATTCCAAGCATAGCTCTTTCGATGCCTCTCTGGGAGACCCGATAGCATTCTCCTCCTGCTTTCGTAGGGTCCAGGTCTCTGAGGCGTATGTTAATGCAGGGAGAATGGTGGAGTCAAAGAGATGTGCTCTGAGCCGGAGGTTCTTTGTCCTTTTAGCTATTTATTCGATGCCTTTGAAGGCATTCCATGCCGCTCTCTTCCTCCCTGCGCAGCTCAGGTTTTATTTCCTCTTAATTTTTATTATACCACCATGAGATATACAATTATAAGGGATTCATAATTGGGTCTCTGTCATACAGTGTTTCAACACCCATACCTCTACCAGTGCCCCATTCCCACCACCAATGCCCAAATATTCCCTCCCACCAGTCCCAGCCTGTCCCTAAAGCAGGCGCCTATTCTTTCTCTTTCTATCTCTCTGTCTTTCTCTGTCTCTGTCTTTCTCTCTCTCTCTTATGCTTTTGTGGCTTGTCCTACATATATTGTCACTTATGTCACTTATTTTCCCATTGTTCATCGATTTGTTGAGCAGGAGCCAGTGACATCTCCATTTGTTGGAATGAGGTACATAACCTTTACTGAATTTTGGCACATTAAATATACCACGGGTAGCTTGCCAGGTTCTGCCTTGGCTCTGCGTTCATCCCAGGGGGCCCAGTCTTTTTCTATGTCAGACCATCAACCATCCAGGGCAAATGGGGCAGAACCCTGGGGTTGTAGACAAGCCTGTCTCCTCTCTGCCACCTGCCCGATGCAGATGGGCACTGCAGCCACAACTGCAACACCTGGAGGGGCTGCCTACATATAATAATGATTTATGATGTCTCTTTGTATATTCAATAGTGATATATTCAATAGTGTATATTCAATAGTGTGACATTATAATTCCCTATTCCCCATTTACTTCCCCAGCTTATTGCAACTATAATGATCCTTACAGTGTATAAATGTGAAAAATCCTGGGAAGATCCTGGTCCTAACCTTCATTATTGTCTAAGACTGTTGTGCAGTCTTGGTGGCTGGGAGCTCACAGTCACACCCACCGACATGGAGGAGGAGCCCAAGGTTCCTGCTCCAACTCCTGCCAGTGCCCCCTCCCCGCATGTGTGAGCAAACCCTTGGAGCCATGTTGGACAGGCCAGGGGCTGGCTGAGTCATTTACCACCTTCCGGAACTCTATGGGCTGCTCCACATGGGGCCCAGTGCTGCAGCTGTGGAGCTGTGGTTCTGTGTTATCTCTCTCTCTCTCTCTCTCTCTCTCTCTCTCTCTCTCCTCTTTTCTTCAGGGTTGCTGGCTGTGGTGGCTGGGAGCTTGCAGTCATGCCCACCGACATGGAGGGAGCACAAATACCCACTGCAAGTCTGACCAGTGTGCCTCCACCCCCGTATGTGTGGGAGCAAACCTTTGGAGCTATGTTGGACAAGGCCAGGGGCTGGCTGAGACATTTACCACCTGCCAAAACTCCATGGGCTGCTCCACATGGGGCCGAGCGCTGCAGCTGTGGTCTGACTATCTCCAGCCTTGCTCTTGAATGAGCATCAACATCCATCAGTGAGGTAACATAATAATTACATTTTTTAACTTAGATTTATGTAGAAAATTTTAAACACAAGTGATAAAGTAAAACTCATCAATTATATTTATTTTTGATTACACAACTTATATAATATAGCTTTAAATATATTTTATAAATTTTCAAAATTGATATACTTTTGAAAACAAGTAAAAGACAAGGTGATTAATACAAATAATTTTTCATTTTTAACTAATACATTGTTTATTATAATTGTTAAGAGGTAGTTAATGTATAGTGTAAGGAAGGAATATTTTACAATAATATTGAGTTCTTAGACTATGTTCATCAATTTATTGATTTTATTAAGAGTTATCCTAAGTGATCACTCTAGAGCATATATTTTATAGATTTTACACCTTCCAAATATTTTCATAGTTGTTTATTTGGTGTCATTCAAGATGTTTTTAAAATTTCATTATATATATTACATAAATGCAATTCAGAAGTTTTTACTTTAGCAGTTTGTTACAGATTCTAATTTTTAATACATGCTTTTCTACATGGAGCTGTTTCTACATTAAACAAAACATTTCCCAGTATTTCAGTATGTTTCTATGTTATACAATTATTAGATTAATTGAAGATATTTTGTCTTAGAGGTAATTAGTTAGAAACTTGCATTTTGCAATATTTGTCCTCTTTATTATTAGAAATTCCTAATTAGTAAGTATGGATTTGTTGTTTCACATTTTTTTCTGTTTATTGTTATTTATTTTATTTAGTACCAAAATTAACTCCTTAGCTTTGATAGACACAGAAATATGCAAAATAAAATAAAAAGTCTGGTCGGCAATGATGCAATGGTAAGGAGCCATCATAAACTTATTTTTGATCAGCAATATTGTAAGCAATGTAGCATTCTGTGTGCACCATTTAAATCACTAAGAATTGTTGTATAAACATGAATCTATTTGAAAAATATTTTAGATATTTTGTAATATTTTAACTCAGCCCATTAAAAAGAGATTTTAGATTTTTTTTAAAAATAGGATACAGATACAAAATTATAACAGGATAAGCTAACTAAGGAAAAATATGCTGTGAAGTATAATAAAAATCACATATTATATGTGAATGCTGCCTAATCTGTTCTGACAATTTTGAATAATCTATAAAACAAAATACATAAATATTCTGGACCAGTGCTTCTTTGGAAATTCATCATGTAATTCAGAAATCCAAATTAAAAAGAAGTATTAACCATTCTCTATCCAATGTATAAACACCAATAATAATACACACATCTGTAATGTTATATATAGTAAATAGTTTTATATCACTTGTCTCACTTGTTTTCCTGTTGTTCATCGATTTGCTCGAGCAGGCGCCAGTAATGTCTCCATTCGAGGTAATGAGGTCCATTATTGTTACTGTTTTTGGCATATCGAATATACCATGGGTAGCTTGCCAGGCTCTGCCATGGCTCTGGGTTCATCACAAGGGGTCCAGTCTTTTTCTATGTCAGGAACATCAACTATCCAGGGCCCAAGGGGCAGAGCCCTGGGCATAGACAAAGCCTGTCTCCTTCCGATGCAGCCGGGCACCACAGCCACACCTGCAAAACCTCAAGGGGCATGAGTTTTATATGTCATATAGAATATGGAATACAAAACACTAAGGTGTGTGTGTCTGTGTGTGTATATGATAGTGAGAATAAACACTATTGCATGTACTGTTACCAACATAACCTGAAATTCATAAAGGTGTATGAGGTTGTTAGTGCCAAATTGTCAGGGACAGAGCCAGGGTCCCCAACAGTGCTGGGAAGTGAGTTCCCTTCTACCTCTGAAGCCGGCGGGAATGGATGAAGACACAGGAATCAAATGCAGTTTTAAAAGGTTTTACTTATCACAGGTTCAGGCATACAAGTCAGCAATAGGGAAAACTCTGTGCTTAGGATTCTCGGCTAGAACCCCAGACACGTGCAGGCCAAGATGGTGGCTACCACGTGTTAAGGCCCTGTAAAAAAGGAGACAAAGACTAGACTCCCAAGAAGAGTGCGAGCCCCAAAAGAGAGCACAAAAAGAGAGCCCAAAAAGAGGGGAGAGAGGAAGCAGGCTGGTTTTATACCCTGCAACTCAGACCTCCCACTATTATGGGAAGCAGGAAGGGTCAAATGCCCTTAGGTAATTTCTCCCAGCACCTCACCTAGGCCCTACTATATGCTAATGTTTTGAGCCAAGATCTGCCTGGAAATGCCTTTATAGGGTAGAGAAGGGAGTTCCTGAAATGGCATGTCTCTGTACCAAAGACTATACTAATGCCAGTTAAATATTTCTCCAAGCTTTCACAAGAGTCTCATCTACTTCACGGTAGTTTTGGATTTTAGTTGCCTTTGAGTTATCAGGGAAACATGCTTGCTTGCTTGGAGGCAAACAGCATTTCTCTCTGGTCTAATAACTTAGAGATCCAACGTGGCCAGACAAATATGCTGGTAAGATCTAGCTAGTCCCACGATGATTGTGGTAGCTTGAGAGGAATATTCATACCAGCTAGTACAGAATACTTGGTCAGATAAACTGCCACATTTAGACTACCCCTTTATCTAAGAAGTGAGTTGCAGGAGGCAATCCAGAGCAGATGCAGAGGGCTCTTAGAAGAGTCCTGCAACACCAAACAGTATTTACTTAGAATGCACTTTCAAGTGTTTTTGATAGATCATTCACCTCAGTTGGCACAGACAAAGGAGACACAGAAAAGAAAAGTGGAAGAAAACAGAAAATTTGTATTGGGTGGCCAAGTGACACCACTGGGCTCTTGTTAGGCTTGGGAAAAACAGTGCCCTAGGAGAGACAGTGGGAATTTTAAGTTGTCTTGGGTGTAAAAAGGGAAGCAAGATGAGTGGAACCAGTGTGCTTGGTATGACTCCTGTTATCTAAGGGGGTCGATGTGAAGAAGCATAGAATGGGGCCTGGGAGCTCCCCTGGTGCTTGGTGGGTCATAGTCCTGTCTTCCATGCCGGGGTGCTGTAGGCAGGCAGACATGGGCCCACAGGACAGTGAATTCTTGCCCTATGGGTGTTCAGAGTCACCATTTGGAACCAGAATGAAGACTTTATAAGACCCTTTAACCAACAACAGACGTTGAGGTAGCTGGATCCACCTTCTCAACCCAGCCCTTAATCCAGTTACATTCCAGGACAGAAAATCCACCAGAAACAGATCAGAAAATGAGATTTTCCAAGAACTCCACTTACAAAGTTTACTCCACTTGGCAACGGTCCTAGCAATGAACTTTAACCTATGTTAAAGGTTATGACCTTTAGCCTAGGGTAAAGGTTATGAAGCCCCATATGGGAGTAGCATGGGAAGAAATCTATAAAAGCCATCCTGTACAAAGGATGGCACACACCTGATGCCTGAGCCTATGTGTTGCTTCAGCCATGTGGCCGAGCACATGTGGTACCCGAGCACGTGTGTTGCCCGCATCTCCCCTCTTGAGGTGTGTACTCTCTCTCTCTCACTTTCCCCTCCCTCCTTCCCCCCCCTAAAACATCCATAATAAAATCTGTTTTACTTTCCTGCTCGTCTACTCCTGAAAATTCTTTTCCTGCGAGGAAGACAAGAATCCTGAGGAAACCCTGGGTAAGGTCTAGGACTGACTTGCCTTTTATCAGTCCTTAGCCTGTCCAACAGGTCCCGGCAGTGGAGGCGACTAGGGAGAAAGTGACCATCTCTCTCCCCTTCCACCTCTCATAAGCCACCTGTGAGGCCCACCTACATCAGGGCATAGAGGCATGGTGATCTCTGATAACCGAAATGTTGCTGTATCATTAGTTGACGACCATTTGGTCCTGTTTGCCACTTATTTCTTTTTTTAAATTTTTTTAAAATTTTTTATTTTTACAATTACAAAGATATACAATTAAAAAAGTTCATATTTGGGTTTTGGTCACACAGTGTTCCATCACCCATCCCACCACCAGTGCCCATCTCCCACCACCAACATCCCCGGTTCCCTCCCACCTCCCCCCCAGCCCTCCTCCATGGCAGGTTCTTTATTTCTTTCCCTTTCTCTCTCTCTTTTCCTTCCCTCCAGAGCATGGATTACAGAACATACACCAAAGGGTTGTCACGTGTATCTTTTTCAAGTGAACCTCACAGTTTTGTCTTGAATTTACTTTTCACCATATTTATCTTTTAACTATTGAGTAAAACATATATACATGAAAAACAGAAACATATTTCTGTTTCAAAGGCATTACATATAGCATAAATTGTGTTTCAAACAATTTATGATAGATTAGTAGATTATTGACCTAATAGTCTTATTTAATCACTTGTATCACTTGTCTTCCCGTTGTTCATCGATTTGCTCTAGGGCACCAGTAACATCTCCATATGTCCTGTTGCAAGCAAGTGTACCCCAGGGGCATCTGCTTGCTCCAAGAACAGGAAAAGACTCAAACCATTCATTCAGGTCATGGGAATGAGGTTCATAATTGTTACTTTTTTGGCATATCAAATAAAACAAATAGTCTTATTTAATATTACTTTTATATCAGTCACTGAAATAGTTGAGTTGTGTATTTTCAGTTATTCAGTAATTAAAAAAATATTTATAATATTTATTGTTGATTTTTCCCCCATTAGGTTACATTCCTTTTGACAATATAATTATCTTCATGATATTTTTCTCTTTATAAACATTAGAATAAAAATGAGACAGTATTAATGAAAATGACAATTATATTCCCAAAGAGAGATAGAGAGGGCTACATTGAGAAGATACTTAGAGCTTGATCATCAGTACTACAGTAATAATTTGTTCCTTTAAGAATATTGCTCTGGGCCTGAAGGATAGCACAGTGGGTGGTCATTTCTGTTACATAGAGCCAACAGGTTTTCAATCCCCAGCATCCCATGTGGTTCCTCCACACCCAGCACCTCCAAGAGTAAATCCTGAGTGCAGAGCCAGGAATAAATCCTAAGCATAGTTGGCTGTGACCCCCCAAAAGAAGTAAAACAAAACAACAAAAAAAAAAGATCAGTATTTCGACTTTGGAAATGAGAAATTCTGGGGGCTGGAGGGATCGTACATCAGGTAGGAGGTTTAACTTGCACATGGCTGACCTGGGTTTGATCCCCAGCATCCCATATGATCCCTCAGCACCACCAGGAGTAATTCTGAGTGCAGAGCCAGGAACTCCTGAGCATTGCCGGGTGTGATCCAAAAATGCAAAAAAAAAAAAAAAAAAAGAGGGAGAGAGAAATTTCAATAAGATGCACGTATACTCAATGCAAAATTTTCTATTATGTATCGGTGTCAATTTGCTAGTGACTTTTTATTTTCTGTAAAGTAAGCATGCAACTCTAGGCTTCAACTTACAGAGTAACATTGAAGGAATCCTGCCCGGTTGACCCTCACATACTAAGGAAGCTTCCTGCTCTCCCTTTCTTTTCTTTTCTGGTAAATAAAGCCTTCATTTAAATTTGAAATAAATATATTACAAAAGTAAGCCGTCTTCAAAGATATAAAACATTTTGCCTACACCTCTGATTTTAAGGAAAAACATTTCCTTAGTTAGGCTCTAGTATCCTATTTTATTGAGATCAGAGAGGAAAATTTTAACTTTTTCTCTTTGACTTGATCACTTGATCGCTTGAATCCCGTTATTCATTGATTTGCTCGAATGGGCACCAGTAACATTTCCATTGGACCCTATCATGTGCCAATGTAGCCCAGTGGCATCTGGTTGATTCAGGAATATAAAGAGCCTCAAACCATTCACGGTTTGAGCCTCTTCTCTTTGACAATTAATAATATTTACAAGAATTGTTTTAAGTTTGAAAATACAGACAGGAAAGAAATTTGCAAAACAAAAATCCAGGCAATAGATTATAAGGAAATACCACAAAACAATGTCCCACTCCTTTTTAGTCCCTGAAGAATGTATTTTTTTTTTTTAGTAAATCAGCTGGGGTTGAAATATAAGTGACACTTTAAATCACATACCAAAAAAAAAAAGTCAAGCACACAATTTTTGCTGTTGTCCCTAGAAACTGCATAGCTAATTCCTATGCGGTGCACAGAAATATAACTCCTCATGTCCTGTTCGGTTTTATCTGCTGAAATAAAGCAGAGAAACTAGAGTGTCAGTGTTAGAATTGCTTGTTTGCAGGCAAACACAAGATTCTTAGCAATCTGAATCATTTAGAAGTGTATGCTTGTGTGTAGATACATATGAATGTGATTGTGTGTATGGGATTATGGGAGTGTGTAGGTTGTATAAGTGTATATATGTGTGAGTATGCTTCTGTTAGTCAATGAATGCATATGGACTTTTGTGTAAGTGATTATGTGTGTGAATAAGCATGCGTAGCTGTGTGTGTATAACCTCCTATTTCCATTCCTTAGTCCGGAGTATAAAACAGGACAAGGTAGAAACTACTCAAAATAGAATCTGATGCACGCAAAATAAAGTTATTTTATGTGAAAGTTTTATGACATATTACAAAATCAACTGTGTTAAATGGTTCTATATGACAAGACTAATAGCTACTATTTTTGTAGAGCGAAAAATTGCTGTGGCCTTTTTGCAGCAGAACTGGGAATTGTAGAGCACCAGCGGCTTTATTTCTTCTCTAACTAACAAGCCACACATGAGGAAGGTAAGACTGTAGCGGTTGATTTACTTTGTCTTGCCTTATCTAGGAAAAATAACAATGACTTTACTTTTAGTCCCATTGGAATAGGGCAATTATCAAACAGTACTAAGTGGTGAGATATCACTCCTCTGTTGAAATCTAATAGAGTCTAGACACATATGTCCTTATAATAAATGCAAATTAGTGTGTAGAATGCAATTTGTGTCAGGATAATGTTTTCTTTTTGTCCCTGGCAGTTTGTGACAATTGCAAACCATTCCTTATTACTGCTGGGACTTCTGGCTTCAATTCTGTGTTTGCATTACCTGATTCATTCATTTACTCTTCGGTTAACTTACTTACAATAACTGAAATAGAAGAAAACCTCAACTGAACAGTGACACCAAACTAAATCAAATCTTATATATCCGACAATGTTCAGAGAATGCTTATTTCTTCTACATACTGGAGCAATAAATGATGATAAAAGTGGAGGAAAACGTCCATTGTGCTACAATATTTTTATAAAAGGGTATAGCTTCTACTTTTTCCCTGTTCATAATTTATCACTCTCTACATAAAGATTTTGTGGCAAATAGTAGTACAAATCAACATTGCCTTTTTATTCATCTCTTAAATAAGTAGGAAGAATGAAGTGAATACAGAATAGGCCTTTTTTTTCTTGCCAGTGGTGAGAACAGTTGAAAACTAGTATGTTGAGGAGAAAAGTATGATTTAAGAATGTGTTCTCAAGTGGTAGAGTGCATAAATAACACATGCAAAGTGCTAAATTTAACCCTGAGCATCACATGCTTCTTCAGCACCCCAAAATACAGCTCTGGCACCGCCTAAACAGTACTAGGGGTTGCCTAGTGTTCCTCAGCATCACTGGTCCTGAGAATCTCGGCACAAGTCAAGTACTGTCCTTCACAGTTAGCCCCTTACTGGTAGGCAAAAGCATCACTGTTCTATATCATGTCAGCTAGGCTGAGTGTGAACTCTATTATAGAACTGTATCTTTAGAATTACAGATTAAAATCAATCCGTATGAGGTACTTGTTGTCTGAGGATACTGATTTTTGGTGCATTTTTTAAAATTACCTAATAATAATCATAGAGGTACAAATAGAGCAGCAAGCTAAATCAGTGGATCTTTGACAAATTTGTATTAGCACCTTACTTCACACAAAATGATTATATAAGCATGGTGTGGCAAATATCATTATGAGCTGTTTGATAAAAGAAAGCCGTATTATAAAAAAGGCCCTGATGGACATGAAGAGGATCAGAATTTTTGGCTAGTAGGGAATAGATCTGGAAATATAGCATTTGGTTTGAGAATTAAATTATGATGAGAAGTATTATAAATAATAGTCAATAGACTATAGCATAGTCGAAACTATCTACACTCTGATCTTTTTTTTCAGTGCTCAGTTACTATTTCATATATTAATACAAACCAGAGGTAAACTAGAACAATATTTATATCAAAAAATAAAAGAAAACACTGATAAGCTGGAAGAAAGCTAGGTGAATCCATGGAGTCAGAGTAATACAAAGGGGAAATACAATGATGGGTTTACATGAAAACTTTAATACCAGTCAAGTAAATCCAAGCTAAAGAATGATAATTTTTTCTTATTAGATTGGCAAAAAACAAAACAATGAGAGTACTTACTAGACTTGAATAGGAGTTAGGAGTATGGGGGGGAGGGGCAGTCGGAAATGCGGCCTTATAAATACCAGTTTAGGATAATAAATTCTAGATAATGATGTTTGGGGTAAATTTTTTTTCCTCTTTGGTATAAATTTGATTTTGGCCATACATGGCAATGCTCAGGACTTACACCTGGCTCTGCACTCAGGGATCACTCCTCGTGGGGCTCTGGGGGACCATATGGATTGCCAGGGATAGAACCTGAGTAGGTAGAGTACAAGGCAATCATCTTACCACTGTACTGTTGCTCTGGCTCCACTTTTTGGTACAAATTAGAACTTTTCTATAAGAAGCATGTATTCTAATGTATTATCATAATCCAGATGGTGTTTTAGAAAGTTTTTTAACAGCAAATCGAGGTACTGGAACAACTGGTTATTGATCTCTCATCAAAAGTAACATTTCATTTTATTTCTAATGAATCTAATACATTTAGTTTCATTAAACCTTATTTTAATTAAAAAATAAATGCTCTATCCTTAGGCCCTCACATTGAACCTCTGGTCTAAGACCATTCGCCAGCAAAGAAGGTGCTCCCAGCCCTTCCATTCTTCCTGCAATTCAGGTGATGATACTTAGTTGTCTGTGCACTCTCATCTTTAATGTATTTATCCTGTGAATTCCTCATAAATAAGACTGAAAAAAGGAGGGGCCAGGAGTGATAGTTAAGCAGGTAAGGCATATGCATTTTGCCTGTCTGATCTGGGGTTAGAAACAGGCATCCAAGTAGGTTTAGTTCCTGAGTGCAGAGACAGGGAGTAACCTCTTTCTTTTATTAAACTCTTTTTTTTTTTAATTTGGGACCCACAACCAGAAGTACTCAGGGAACAGTCCTGGTTTAGTGCTCAGAAGTCATGCCTTATGTTACTAAGTCTTGAACTGGTATCTTTGGCATGAAGAAGATAGAACTTTTGAACTACTTTCTCACCTCTGTAAAAAGTACTATCAAATTATGATTTTTTTTGTCAAGTGTACTTTCTGTAGTAGAGGAGATCCTGACTTATAAAGAAGAAAGTAAAGAAAATGAGTGTTTGATAGATCATTGTCTTTCTCAAATGACACTGTCCACCCTTTAGTATTATTAATCAAATGTGTTTCCTTAAGGTGCAATCCTATAAATGGTGAGATTTACTCATACAATCTCGAACAACTAATTTTTCAAAATACTAGAAATCATCTCATTGAAAGATGAAACTTACACTACAAAATAACCATTTTCTGTATAATCTGTAATATTTTGTTTTACATCAACTATGTGTCATTTCTAGTTATTTCATATATTTAAAAAGACTGTCTAATAAAGTGTAAAAGTTTTATGACAATCATTATATATGGACACTTACTGTAAACTATAGGTCCATCATAGTTCCTTGCATTATTTCTGAATGTAAACATTTTAGTTCTGTACTAGTATATACAGTCCTATTATAACTGTGTGAGTGTGTGTGTGTGTGTGTGTGTGTGTGTGTGTGTGATAATGAAGTTATTTTTGAGGATAGGGGAAATTTGGAATATAATCCGAAGTTTAAAATTTTCAATAATCAAACAAGTTCTGGGAATCTAAAGGGTAGCAAGGAAAAAATAATTACTAATACTGTATTGTACACTGGGAATTTAATAATGTATAAATCATCTTTCTCTAATTCCATGTGCATAAAAAATAGTATATAATACCTCTATCGCTATGTAATGCATTGGAGATATTAAAATATTTTTATTACTTTAGTAATGTAGAGTATACCAAATATTGCATAGTGCAAATGAAAATATAAATATATATATTATTGCATAATCTAAATGCAATATCTGTCTGTCTGTCTGTCTGTTTGACTGTCAGTCTGTCTGTCTATCTATC
>JAJIBD010033379.1:0-58195 GCA_021461705.1 Cryptotis parvus | reverse complement strand
ATCCATTGGCTCAGACCATAGATTCTGAAGTCTCTGGACATTTTTCCTCAATACCAAAATTTCAGTAGGAAAGTAGCATAGTAACTAACTGAACACAATAAAAAACCACCAAAACTGAGAGAAAGATCTACTAGCAACAGTTTGAGTAAATTCTTAGGCAAGGATTCAACAGCCCGTGTGCTGCAGGACTCCTGTAAGAGCCATGGCATCTGCCCTGGGGGGTAGTCTAAATGTGGCAGTTTATGTGACCATGTATTCTGTACTGGCTGGTATAAATATTCTCTCATGCTACCACAATCATCGTGGGACTAGCTAGATCTTAGCAGCATATTTGCATGGCCACGTTGGATCTCTAAGTAAGACCAGAGAGAAATGCTGTTTGCCTCAAGCAACAAGCATGGCTCCCCTGATAACTCAAAGGCAACTAAAATACAAAACTACTGTGAAGTAGACGAGACTCTTATGAAGGCTTGAGAAATATTTAACTGGCATTAGTATTAGTCTTTGGTACAGAGACATGCCATCTCAGAAACCCCCTTCTCTACCCTATAAAGGCATTTCCAGGCAGATCTTGGCTCAAAACATTAGCATATAAAAGGGCCTAGGTGAGGTGCTGGGAGAAATTACCATGGCATTTGACCCTTCCTGCTTCCCATAATAGTGGGAGGTCTGAGTTGCAGGGGTATAAAACTACCTGCTCTCTCTCTCTCTCTCTCTCTCTCTCTCTCTCTCTCTCTTTTTTTTTTTTTTGGGCTCTCTTTTGGGCTTGCACTCTTCTTGGGAGTCTTGTCTTTTGTCTCCTCTTTACAGGACCTTTACATAATGGTAGCTGCCATGTTAGCCTACACGTGGCTGGGGGTTCTAGCCGGGAATCCTAAGCACAGGGTTTTTCTATTGCTGATTTGTATGCCTGAACCTGTGATAAGTAAAGCATTTTAAAACTGCATCGGATTCCTGAGAATTCATCCATTCCCGCCAGCTTTGGAGGTAGAAGGGAACTTGCTTCCTGGCACTGTCAGGGGACCCTGGGCGGCATTCCCCGACACCTGTGAACAGATATAATGATTTTCCCATAAAATTGATGTTTTCATCTATTGATTTTAATATTGAATCTTTGTTTTATCTAATCAATTTAAATTCTGGAATTACATCAAATGATTGTGGCTTTTGTCTAAATTAAAATAAATTGAAAAACGAAAAATAAAAGCAGGCAGTAGTATTTATAATACTAACATCCATTTGGTGAGACCACAATACCTATTTCTAAGATCACCAAAGATCCCAGTGTTGTGGAAATTCAGTGTTAATCCCTTCTCTTTCCTTCTCATTTCCAGTGAAATGGCCACCCAGAATAGCCTCTGGAGATCATTTTTTCCTTCCCAATTGTGTATTCTCCTCTCTGATTTTCCTTGCTCTCTTTTGCAGGTGAGTCTAGCTTCATTGGAAACTTGCCTTGATTTTCTTTGGGGCTGTATCAAAGCTTTCTCATTCATAGTTACTGTAAACCTGCCCCGAAGTGTTGCAGGTGTGGCTGCAGTGCCTGGCTGCATTGGCAGGTGGCAGACAGGAGACAAGGCTCTACACCCGGTTCTGCCCCATGGGCCCTGGATGGTTGATGGTCTGACATAGAAAAAGACTTGGCTCCTGGGATGAACCCAGAGCCATGGCAGACCTTGGCAAGTTACCTGTGGTGTATTTGATAATGTCAAAAACAATAACAATAATGGACCTCATTCCCAACGAATGGAGAGGTTCATTGGGAATGAACTGGAGCTCACTCAAGCAAATCGATGAAGAATTGGAAGACAAGTGACAATTAACAAGTGACAAGTGACAATTCCTGTAATGATACAGATGGAGGTGATGACACTCTTAATTCCTGCAACAATATAGCTGGGGTGATCACAGACCTTCACACCTCTCCTTTCCCACCTTGAATGTTGGCCTCAATTTTTTATTTTCATTAAATCTTACACATAGTTTGATTTATAGATGAAATGACTCTTTCCTGCAGGAAGCCCCTCTTTGATGCAAATAATTTACTCTGTGTTTCCTCCTTACCATAGTTTACTTTTTTTTTGATTTTTTTTTAACATAAAAATGGTTTCCTGATTATCCTTCCCTTCAGTGCCCCTTTCTCCAGACCCAGCATCTGTTTGGACCCTCACCTTCATTCCTGAGGAGTTTGGGTCTCTGAGGCATCGGAGAGAAACAGTCCTGCATCAATTCAACCAGTCCCAAGGCAGAATGGAAGATATTGTGTCCTCCCGTGAATGGAAACACAATTTGCACTTTGACAGCCTGCTCTAAAATATATGGTTCTCTATTCCTTCCTTTTGAGAATGCAATGGAATTTCTATTTTCCCCAATTCATTTGCATAAAGTCATATTGTTGTTTTTTAAATTTGCATAATTAAAATGCACTTGTAAAGGCAGTGAACTTTCAAGATGTGGAGAATTTCTTTTGGTCTCAAGTGGTCTACTAAAGCCACCAGAAGTTGGTGTTTGGCAGTCGAGCGCCCCAAAGCATCTAGAATGCTAGTGTTTGGCAACCATCCTGACACTTGCTAACTTGGAGCCAGGGCTGGTGTGGGGGGGGATGGTTTACAGAGCCAAGAGGTTTCTATTCACCAAATTTAAATGCTTGATAGTAGGTTATTTAATGTAAGTTGGCAGGAGGAAATCTACATTTGGAATCAGGACTCGGGGAAAAATAAACAGTCACTGGCACCAGTTTCCAAACCCTGAGAAATGTATGCTCAGCAATTCTATGGTCCTGCGCTTCCAGTGTGACCCAGAATTTGACTCTCTCTTCAATGAGAATAATATTGTGTCGGTGTTTCTGGGTGTGTGTGGGTGGGAGGTGTGTTAGCTCCTACACACATCTGTGTCTCTGTGTGCCTGTCCCCATATCTCTTCTCATGAGAGATCTCTGTCCCTGCCATTATTCCCTGTTCTGACAAGGAGCACAAAGCTTTAACTCCGTCACACTGCACAGTCCAACAACTTTGTTCAAATGAGCACTCAGCAACATATACTCATGCAAATCACACACTATGTTATATATCTGTCTAACACTAACATGACATCAACACAGTCCTCTAAAATCAGCATACATGTGTTGTCAATAGGTAACATATGTGTTGCTGAAGCTTTAAAATAGGCACAAATATGTCCACATCCAACACACACATATATAAACATATATAAATCACTCACACACATCTATCACCACATACACACACAACACACATGTGCACAACACTCACATGTATGTACATTTTTACAGACACACATCATGCACATTCACATGCCTTCATCCATTGCATTCAAAACAAATCATCTAGGGACTAACCATGAAATCATCTTTTGCATATTTCATTCTCCCTTTTTGTTTCCTGCTTCCCCAACCTTAAAACACATTGAAAATGTGAAAATTAACATAGATAACTCCCACTTAAATGAGGTTCCGTGCAGGCACAAACTAACAAACTAGAGGACTAGTAAGTTTTCATCTTCTACTGGAAAAAAATGGTATTTTCCCATCCAACCCGATGAAGGGAAGGTTCCTGCCTGCCTAACAACTTCTCAGCCAATCAGAGATACCATAGTCAAGCCAATGACAAGATACCACACATCAAACTTCCAGTTTTCCCCAATCTGCTCTAGCTACAATAGTTCTTTCAAAATCTGTGCAAGTGGGCTGCCAGCTTTAGTTCTAAAAAAGAAGGGTGTGTTTCTCCAAAAAGACACCCCATTGCACCTTCCAAACTGTCTTATTATTTAAAAAAAAAGCAAACTCTGTTTTTTGAAAGGTATTATTTCCGTGAGCATATTTTGTTGGAAAAATAAGTCTTTGGATTTTGTTTGAAGACAGAAAAGGTAAATAAACATATTAGAAACATGCATTTTCCATTATGAAGTAAACATGACTAGTTAATTAAAAGTCAGACATCAAGAGTGAGCACCAGACAGAGATTGAGAAAGGAAAGATGAAAGAGAACACAACTGGTCTGGAAAGGTGTGGGACCCAAATGATAAGGGGGTTGGGTTCAGGGAGACAGGGTAGACAGGGCTCCATCAGGGGGAGAGGAGAACATCTGTGTTTCTGGTTTTAGTTTACAGTTTTTGGGCCACTCTCCGTGGAACTCAGGGGCTTACTCCTGGCTCTATGCCCAGGGTCACTCCTGGTGGTGCTCAGGAATGCTCTAATGGGGTGCTGGGAATCGAACTCTGGTTGGCCACATGTAAGGCAAGCACCCTACTTGTTGTACTGTCACTCCAGGCCCTGAAGAGCATCTTTGGAGAATAGAAAATAAGTGTTGCTGCCGTGCAGGAAATGGGTCAAAGTTAGAGTCAGAGGAGCAAATAGTTCAAACTCGAGTGATAGTTTTCTATACCAGCAGTAACAAATGATCACAGATTTATTAGTGTCTTAAGGCCACACTAATACATCCCCTTACAGTTCTCTCCATCAGTATTTGGACAAGGTTTTAGCGGGCACATTTCTAGCTATCTGAAGAGTGTAGGCATCCATTTCTGGAGGCAAAGGAGAAAATCTGTTTCTGTGCCATTTCTACTTCTAGAAACTGCCTGCATTCCTTGGATTTTACTTTTTTTCTTTTGATATTTTAGGCACTTTGATTTGCAATGCTGTGAAGATCGGGTGTTATGCATGCAATGTTCCCACCCGGCTCTCCCCACCGGCATGACTCTCCCTTCCCAAGGCCCTCCTCTCTCCCCCAACCATGCTAGCGTCAGTGCTACAGACCAGTTCCCAGGCTCTGCTCCTTTGGCCAGTTGTTTTTTGTACACCACATCTGAGTGAGCCTCATTCTGGGTCTGCTCCTCTCCTTGTGACTGACTTCTTTCAGCATGATACTCTCCAGAAACACCCACATAGCAGAAAATTTTATCTTTTCTTTTCTTTCTTTCTTTTTTTTAAAAAAATTGAATCACCTTGAGCTAGACCATTACAAAGCTATTCATGATTGGGTTTCAGTCATACAATGTTCCAGCACCCATTCCTCCACCAGTGCACATTTCCCACCACCAATGTCCCCAGATTCCCTCCCAACCAACTCCTCGTGTATGCCTCTCTCTCTCTCTCTCTCTCTCTCTCTCTCTCTGGTCTCTTGCTCGCTCTCTTTCTCCCCTCCTGACCTTTTTGTGCATTATGGTTTGCAGTACAGGTACTAATAGGTCATTGTGTTTGTTCAGGGAATTCCGTATTTTTATTGAGAAGGTACAGATGAAATAGCTCATTGAAAAACCTGGGTGGTGGCTTTGGGGTCTTCAGTCACAAAACCCATGTATCCAAATTTTCAGCAGGTTAATATCTCAGTGAGGTCTATCCTGAGAACAGAAGGGTTAAATTTAATCTTTTCTTACAGTTGAGCAGTATTCTATTGTGTGTATGTACCAGCTTCTTTGTCCAGTTATCTATTCTTCGTCTCTTGGGTTATTTCCAGACTTTTAGCTACTGTGAGTAGTGCTACAATAAACATAGGAGTGCAAATGTCTTTTCTGAACACAGTTTTTGGGCCCTTGGCATAGAAACCAATAAGTGAAATTCCTAGATCATATTGAAGCTCAATTCTTAATTTTTTGAGAACTATTCACATTGTTTCCTAAAAGATTGTACCAGTTGATACTCCCACCAGCAGAGGGTGAAGGTTCCCTCTTCCCCACATCCCCCCCAACATTGGTTGTTTTTGTTCTTTGTGTTGGAGTGCCAGTCCCACTGGTGTGCCATGATAGCTCAGTGTTTTTTTATTTTTTTAAATATTTTATTATTCAACCGTGAGGTATATAATTACAAAGATGTTCATGTTCAAGTTTCAGTGATACAGTGTTCCAGCACCCATCTCCCCATCAGTGCCCATTTCCCACCACCAATGTCCCCAATTCATCCCCCTCCCCTAGCCTGCCTCTATGGCAGGTTCTTTATCTCCTCTCTCTCCTTCTCTCTCTCTCCCTCTCTCTCTCTTTTTCTTCTCTTACATTGTGCACTGCAATATATATGTGCAAAGGTTATCCAGTGTATCTTTTTGCCTATATTCAATGCTCAGTTCCAGACTGGTTTTATCATTTTCGTTGGTTATTAGCACACTGTTCCCTTCTCTGTCTTACCTAACCTCTGACTCCCACACACTTGTGGTAGATTCCACTTTTGACAAGACCCCTGATTCATGTTTTGCCTGACCTTGGATATTGGTATCATAATATATATGTATATATATAATATGTATTTATGCCATGCAAATAAATGCAGTCATCCTATATCTGTCTTTTTTCCTTCTGGCTATTTCACTCAACATGATTCTCTCCACGTCCATCCACTTACAGGCAAATTTCATAACTTCATTTTTTCCTAACAGCTGCATAATGTTCCACTGTGTAGATGTACCAAAGTTTCTTTATCCCATCATCAGTTCTTGGGCACTCTGGTTGTTTCCAGATTCTGGCTATTGTGAATAGTGCTACTATGAAGATAAAAGTGCAGGTGGTGTTGCTGCTGTGTGTTTTGGGCTCCCCAGGGTATATTCCCAGGACTGGTATGGCTGGGTCAAATGGGAGCTCAATTTCTAGTCTTTGGAGGAATGTTCATATTGTTTTCCAAAAAGGCTGGACCAGTCGACATTCTCACCAACAATGCATGAAAGTCCCTTTCTCCCCTCATCCATGGCAGCATTTGTTGTTCTTGCAATTTTGGATATGTGCCAGCCCCTGTGGTGTGAGATGATATCTCTTGTTGTTTTGATTTGCATCTCTCTGATGATTAATGATGATGAGCAATTTTTCATATGCCTTTGATCATTTGAATTTCTTCCTTGTCAAAGTTTCTATTCATTTATTCTCCCCATTTTTTGATGGGGTTGGCTGTTTTCTTCTTGTCAAGTTCTACCAGTGCCTGATATATCCTGGATATTAACTCCTTATTAGATGGGTATTGGGTGCATATTCTTTCCTACTCTGTGGACTGTCTTTGTATCTTGGTCACTTTTTTTTTGAGGTGCAGAAGCTTTTAATTTCATGTAGTCCCATATGTTTAATCTTTTCTTTCAGTTGCTTTGTTAGTGGTGTTTCACCTTTGAAGATGCCTTTAGCTTCAATGTCGTGGAGGGTTATTGCTCTATTTTCTTCCATGTACTTTATGGTTTCAGGTCTGATATTGAGATCTTAATCCATTTTGATGTGATTTTTGTGCATGGTGTTCGAGATTCAAATTAATTTTTTTGCATATAGCTGTCCAGTTTTCCCAGCACCACGTGCTGAAGAGGCTGTCACTTGCTCCATTTGGTACTTTTTGCTCATTTATCAAAGATTAAATGAACATGTGTTTGAGGCTGGGTGTCAGGATACTCAACTCTATTCCATAGCTCCACAGATCTTTTTTATTCCAATACCATGCTGTTTTAACTACTACTGCTTTGTAGTACAGTTTGAAGTTGGGAAGGGTGATGCCTCCCATCCTCTTTTTCCCAAGGATTGCTTTTAGCTCAGTGATTTAGCTCAGTGATTTGATATGCATCCCCTTGATGAGAAGGAATACAGAGTATTTTCTTTATGAATGTGTTAGCTATCTGTCATCTTTGAGGAAATTTCTGTTTATCTCTTCTCCCTATTTTTATGGGGTTGTTTGCTTCTTTTTCACTAAATTTTACCAGTGCTTTATATATCTTGGGTATTAGTACTTTCACATGTGAGTGGTGGGTAACTATTTTCTCCTCTGTCTGTGGGGTGTCCCTTTATTCTGCATACTGTTCCTTTTGCAGTTCAGAAGCTTCCTCTTATACTCTCTCTTCCTCTTTCAAAGACCCTCATGATCATTTTGGAGCCTCCTAGATTATGAAGGATGATGATCTTCCTTTTCCGAATAAGCAACTATAATTCTATGCCACTATTATCATGTCTGGCAAATAATCACAGGTTCTGGGGTTAGGTCACAGATGTCCCTGAGGGCTTAGCCATGTTAAGAGTTTGGATTTTTTGTCCTGTTTGTGGCATTCAATTGTTGGAGAAATCCTCATGGGTAACAATTTAGACTAAAAAGTCCTTTGGGCATTCCGAGTGCTGGTCATAGTGTGCTCAGAGGAGCAGCTCCTGCCCTGGGGGCTGTCCAAAACCAGCGCATCTATCCAGAATCCTGTCTGTTTGGCTGCTTCTACTTGGGGCATTGCCACTAATTCCAGCCCTTTGAACATTCTGAAGTATTCAAAATGGGATTATGGGGTCTGGAGAGATAGTACATGGGTAAGGCACATTCCTCATATGAAACACCCCATCTGGTTTCTAGAACACTGCTAGGAGTGATCCTTGAGGACAGAGCCAGGAATAAAGCCCCAAGAAAGTCAGATATGGCCCAAAAACTAAAAAAAGAAAAGCATATAATTATGGGTTTAAGAATATAGTGAAATGGTGAAATGCCCTTCAGCATTTGAAGGGCTTTTGAAAGCAGAAGAAATCCCCAAATACCTTAGAAGTTGTTATGACTTGGTCCACTTCATATTTTTAAGAGAGGAATGCATAGTTTTGCCGTTCCCTTCTTCATTTCCCACCAGGTTGACCTCACTTGCTTTTACACTCAATTTCAAAGCCATCTTTGGATAATTGACTGAGTTATTGACTCTCTCATGTTAAGTAACATAGATCAATACTCTTGTATAATGAATGGTCTCTAGAAAGGAAGAGGCCATGTCAGTCCTATTTAACTGTTTATATAGGCTGGTAGATAAGGTGGCATGTAATGAGAATAATCATAGCTAGTAGCTTTTGTCAATTTTCACAAAACTATTTTTTAAAACACCAGCCAAATTAGAAATCTTTGTTTAAGGGGTCTTCACTTGTCTTGTCACTTGTCTTCCATTGTTCATCAATTTGCTTGAGTGAGCACCAATAATATCTTCATTTGTTGGGAATGAGGTCCAATATTGTTACTGTTTTGGCATATTGAATACACCACGGGGAGCTTGCCAGGTTCTGTCATTGTTTTAGGGGTATCTTCACCAATGCTTGAGTCTCAGCTCTGTCAGTTTGCACTGAGGTGAAGCTTATGCCTTCTACCACAAGAGACGCTATAACATCTGAGGACTTTGGGCAGAAGGTAGATGTGAGTGGGGAACACTCTTTCCCAGGGGGTCTGGGTAGGAGTCAGTGGAGATACTGGTTTCTAAGAGTGGGAGCTTTGCGTGGTGGGTTTGGGTGCCCTGGAAGCTGAGTATTTCTGAACCTCATAGTAAAGCTGTTTTCTGGGAGACAGGACACGTTCATGCTGTTGTGTTGAGATTGAGTCATTCAAGAAGAATCAGCTGCAGTGGGTGCTAAGAGAATGGGTGCTTCCGACACAGTACCTGGGGAGAGAACTGGGGTGTGGAGCTTTTGTTTCTCCTGTCTGGGATGCAATTCTGAGTTGCAATTTCATCTCAGAAACACATCTTTTGCATAGTCATGGTCAGAACAATCATAAATTACTTTCTGATAAACTGGAAAAGAGGTTCCTAATAGAACGGCAGTGAATATCAAAAGGCTATATTCATAGGTGACAGACTCACATTCATTTTATTTGTTCTCTTTTGTTCTCTTTTCTGTTTTTCTGATGTTCTAATGATTCCATTTCTTTTTTCCATCTTAACCAGTTCATTTCTCTTTCTCTCACTCTATCTTTCTCTCTTACTTTTTTTTCCCCATGAAGTCAGCTTCACAAAACAAAAAATGAAGTTTCATTAAATAAAACTTTCTTGGAAAGATGTTGATGTGGCAGAAGTAGAAACATCTACTTTCATGCTGAGTGTGAGGGGAAAGAGATGAATTCATTAAAAGGAGCTGTGAGGCTCTTCTCACCACCCCCCCACCTACAATGGCCTAGTAGGGAGTGACTCTGGGCTCCGTAGATGCCATTTACAACCAACCAATCAGCAGGACTGATCAGTAACTCCAGAGAGAATGACCAAATGAACAGCTGTTGCAGTTCCTTCCTGTGGCGCGTGGCCACAAAAAGCAGTCTCACGCCAGATTAACATAACAACCCAGCTTAGGGTCAGGCCTTTGCCAGGATCTTTCCCATATATATATGGTACAGAATTGCTAATAAGCTATAAACTTCTGAAGTAATAAATGCTTGGGAGCAATAAGCATGATAAAGTAATAAAAGTGTGGAGATGCTTAGCTTGGTGACATATTTGTCTCAGAGTTCAATGGGAGCTGCATCTTAATACCAAGGGACATAGAAAGCTGAAATTATCTTGTATTAAGCAAAGGAATCACCTTTTGCTGAAGTCTTGGGCAAGCACCAATTGGAATTTCCTAGGCACGGTCTCCAATTATGACTGCAAGAACTGCAGGTGGCCAGCTCAGACGAGGGCATCCTGCACCAAGGTGTCCTGTTTCCCCTCTGCTTCTACAGTTCCAGCACTTTATCTGAAGTCCCAAAACTACATTATGCTGGGTTTCATCTGTTCAATGTGCTCATGGTGTGATTTGGAACAGGCTGCCCAGAATGTTCCAGTTTGTTATACTGATGGTTTTGAACTCAAATTCTTGAAGCTGCAGCTAGATCAAAGACACTATAACAATCCTTTGTCTTTGAAGGGGGAAGATGAATTCCCCCTGTGAAAGGTACCTTCTTTGTAACAGAAGGAAATAAAGCAGCATACAGGAGAAATTAGGCCTGACAGGAATACACAACAGGGCCTGGAGCAACAGTACTGTGGGGAGGGCATTTGCCTTGCACATGGTCAACCCTGGTTTGATCCCCAGCAACCACATGCTCCTCTGAACACACCAGGAGAAATCCCTGAGCACAGATCCAGAAGTAAACCCTGAGCATCATAGGGTGTGTACAGAACTTCTGGAAAAAAATATGCAACAAACTGTGTTTACCTTCACTAATTTACAAAACTTTTCCTCCCTCTTAGTTCTTTGTCTCAAACATATAGAATTTAAGCTTCTCCAGTCCCTTCCTTAGGTATTCTATCTTTGAGGTCTTTCTAATTGTGAAATTAAATGGGTCTTTTCCTGAGACTAATCTGTCTTGAGAGACACAGATACACAGGGCAGAGCTGCTACCAGCTCTCCCGTTGCATTTCCTGTGCTCCACTCACCACAAGGTGTCTGGGAAAGAGGGTGACTTCTAGCCTGGGCCCACCATCCCAATAGAGCCTTAGAAGAACCCAGAGGAACCCCGCACTGTGCTGGTAGCATTTTTCATCATCAGGATTCCACAGCTCACCAGAACTCCACCCAAGAGAGAAAGCTGATCTTATCTTGTCAGATACACACCATACAGAGAAACCTATTTCAAGCTGAGGTACGAAATTGACCACATCATATTCAATAGATGGTTTTGCCTGACTGATGTTGCTGTAGTCCCAAAATTCCAAACAGGATTGGATCATATCCACATGATAACCAAGCTCATTGAGGTATGTAGGGAGTTCAAGATGCCCCTCTGTCTAACGTTCTTTGATTTAAAGAAAGCCTTTGATTCTGTTGAGACAGGGTGTTCAAACTCCATACATCAAGATCCTTTGCAAGCTGTATTATGGATTCACCACCAGGATCTCACCATTCTACAAGGAAGTGATCATTGATGTAAAAAAGGGGTTCTACAGGGTGATACCATTTCACTGAAATTCTTCAGTGCCACCCTCAAGAACGTCATGTGACAATTAAAATGGAAAGGAATGGGGGTGAAGATAGGCGATCAGCAACTACACCACCTCCCTCTTCACTGACGACATCATTCTAATAACACCAAACATCAGCCAAGCAGCACAAATGCTGGCTGACTTTGACCATGAGTGTGGAAAGTTAGGTCTACAGCTGAATCTCAACAAAACAATGTTCATGAAAAATGAACTAGTTCCAGATGCTCCATTCACTCTCAACAGAACAAACATCTCTGAATGCAGCAGTTATATGTACCTAGGTCGAGAACTCAATATGACAAATGACCTAGCACCTGAGCTGTGCAGGAGGAAGACAGCAGTGTGGAACGCCTTCAAGAGCATCAAAGAAATAGCTAAAAGGACAAAGAACCTCTGGCTCTGGACACATCTCTTTGACTCCACTGTTCTCCCTGCATTAACATACGCCTCGGAGACCTGGGCCCTATGAAATCAGGATGAGAATGTTATTCAGGTCTCCCAAAGAGGAATCGAAAGAGCTATGATTGGAATATCAAGCCTCACTCAAGTGAAAGAAGGAATCTGGAGTTCCAACCTCCATTGATGATGGAGAATCAGGGACGTGTCTCCTTTGCTAAGGCGTCAAAAATCAGATGGGCTGGACATGTAATGTAACTTGAAGACTACCGCTGGACTAGAGCCATTACCAACTGGATCCCACAGGATGTCAAAGGATCACATGTCCACCCACCTATAAGATGGTCAGACACTTTCATCAAGACCCTGAACAGTTTGAGGATCTTCGTATTCCTGGAGTAAGCAGATGCCATTGGGCTACACTGGCATGCGACAGGGACAAATGGAAACGTTACTGGTGTCTGCTCGGACAAATTGATGGATAAAAGGGTGTCAAGTGATCAAGTGATCAAGAATCTGTCTTGAATTCATTTGCTGAGTAAACTCTCCTGAAAAACTGAAGGAAAAAGAAGTATTTCCCTCCTGACATTGCTATTACTAACCACCCAACATAAACAGGGGCCCTAATGCGAGTGGCTTGGCCACAGGTATTCACGAGTCACAACTTCAAACATCCTGAGAACACAGATTATGGTTCTATTTTCTCATATTATCTGGACTATTCCCTTTTCAATCATGAGCAGTGTGTGTTCCTCCCTCCCTGAAGAAACAGTCAGAGCTGGAGTTTGTTAACCTGCTCATGAAGATTAAAGGAAGAGGTAAATAGTTGCACAGTGCACATGCGACTGATACAGAGATGCCTGGTTAAATTAGTTGGGAGTGGTTTAGACCAGTCTTTCTTAGCCTTTCCCAACTATGGGCCCCTGCTGACCTTGTTTCTTTCTTGTGCCCCCGTATTCTACCAGTTTCTCTCTCATGCTCTCCCCTACTCTAATGCTGTGGCTTCCCATATACATGATTTCCACTTATGGTTCCCTTAGAATGTCCTGGGAGCCCACAGGAGACCATATAGTGCTAGCTGAGAAATACAGGTCTAGATGAAGTGTAGGTAGTGACAATATTGACTTTTATTGCAAATATCTATGTTCTTTGCTGTTTATTAGAAATATTTCACAACAAAACATTAGGATGGAGGGAGGCAGAGATAGGTGAAATGAAGCCCTTTTTAAACTCCTAGGCTTGGGGCTAGAGTCCAGAACAGCACATAGGGATTTGCTTTAATGTGTGATTGACCTGGTTCAATCCCCAGCACCCGATAGTCCCCAGAGTCTGTCACACAACCAGGCATGGACCAAAATGCAAAAAGAATAAATACATAATATACTAAGTAAAATAATTCCTTAGGGGTCTATCTTGCTTTGAACTCTAGCTAGTGAGATGCAACTCAGCTCCAGCAGTTAGGCACTCAGAGAAGACACACCCATTTGCTCCAGAACTATATCCTCTGTCCCACAGTAAGGGCAAGGCCTTCTCAATCAGCTTTCAGTTATCTTTGGCAATGATCAAATTTCATACTTTTTCCTTTTCCCGAATGCCTGGATCGATGTGTATCTCAGAGTGCATTTTCAAACATCACTTCAAGTGGATTGGCTAATTGTCCCTCTTGTGTTTGTCATGAGGTTGGCAAATCAGACTGGGTCAGCAGAAACTGAGTAACTGATCTCCCCGTTGGCCACTTGGATGTTGTAAGCTTTTAGTTCATTCCTTCCTGTGGCAACTGTTCGGGAGGCATCACAAGTCCTGAGTTTTGAAGCTGAATGAAATGCTCACTGTTGTACAAAAGTTTATTGGAAAACTGTGATGTGTGTCAAAGCCCATTCCTCCCAGCTCACTTTGGCTGGGGAGGTCAGCTGAGGGCCACCAGTGCTCCAGCAGCCTCAGCAGTTCCAGGCAACTCTGGTGTATTACGAGTCTGGGGAATTAATGATGTTTGTGGTCATCTGGATAAAGCATTTCTCTCTACTTTACTCCATGACAACAGTGCTGAAGGGGATGACTGGGTTTCTAGAGGGTACCCAGGTGCTTCAAGCACCTACAGGCCCCTCCTCTCCCCTCCCCTTGATCACTTGATTACTTGATCACTTCTCACTTGACATCTCATTATTCATCGATTTGCTCGAGCGGGCACCAGTAATGTTTCCATTTGTCCCTGTCACGTGCCAGTGTAGTCCAATGGAATCTGCTTGCTCCCCCCCTATTGGGGACATTTCCTGTCATCTCCAATGAGTTTCATTTGTGGAGGATCCTAATATCCCTTGTTTAATTCCATTTTTCCCTCTGAGTAGTTTTAAGTGTCAATGGCTCAAAATTGATCTAGAAAACATAACTTCCCTGAGTCTGAGGTTAAGCACCCCCTACCCCCAAACAATGTCAGGGGTGCACAGGGACTGGCTGGGAAGCAGCTGCTTAAAGAGCACTGCAAACTTGCTGGCAGTTCTTTGGAATAAATTAGACTTGCATGCATTCCACAAAGACATCAACTTACAGCCTTCTCCAGGAAGAAAAGTAACTTCAAAATGTTGAAGGAAGCAAAGAGAAAAAGTACCTTTGTCAGGTAGAAGGGCTGATCTTGATCAGAAGAAATGAGTGAGTGACACCTTATCTGTTCCCTCTGTGCTAATTCCCATGCACTCATGTACTCAGTACATTTTGACATATGTACAACTCGTTCTCAGATACACTCACACTCATGCACACACACATGTGCACTCATACACAGAATACTCACACAGGCATATACATCTACACACATAGCCTTATGGAAACTGCTCTGTGGTTCCTCTTGCTGTTTTTCCCTCTTTGGACAAAGATCACGGAGGACCTGGTGTTCCTTCAACCTCAGGAACTAGCTTAGAGGCTCCCTCCAGTATCATTTTAGGACACCCCAAATTGTTCACTTCCCACATTCTATTGTGCTAACTCCTTTTTGCTGACCAGTGTTCAAATAGATGCTCATTTTATTTGAAATCAAGTACAAGTTTTATCCTTTATTAAGAACTCCAAATCTCTGAATCTATTAGAAACTCGTCATCAGTACAGAACCTTTCCACGATGATGCCCGACAGGCCCACTAGGAAGAACATGTGGGAAAAAGAGCCAAGGGTGGGAATCTGGGAAGAAAGGGAGTGGGGAGTCTGGGGTGCAGCATGGCCTGTTCACCTGTGACATGCTAGGAAGGTTTTTGTAGGCAACTATGAAAAGGAAGTGTCTCAAATAAAAGATGACATAATATCTCCTCTTGGTATGTTACAGGGCAGATGTTCACAGCAGCAAGTTCTAAGTGTGAATCAATGGAAACCAGGCAAATGGCCAGTGGTCTAAGACTGAGCACATAAAGAGCAGTGTAGTTACCGTGTGGCAAAAGCAGTACATCGAGATTTGCCTCAGAATAGACACAAAGGGATTAAACAAATTGCAGAGGATTTCTTGTGTTTGTTGCCATCCAGAAAATGTTTAGTGATATAAACAGCTAACAGGGAGCACTTGCCTGCTGAGTGTGTGGAATGAGGGAAGCTACAGTGGAGGTACAAAGAAGTGTTAAAGAGAGGGAGCTTGGGGGGTTGGTGGGACATACAAGCGTGTTTAACTATTAATCCTTGTATTGCTGGAGTAGCTAATGATAGGAGTATGTTTAATTGAATCTTTGTAGAGGTACACATATTGATGCAATGAAGAAAAATGCAAGTGAAATGAGGCAAAGTGTGCTGCTGTGAAACTATTTTCCTGCACAGGCCACAAACTGAATGAGCAGAATTTTGCAACTAAAGCACCCAGGACCTGGATAATGGTGCAAAGCCTTAAAGGGCATCCAGGGCAAACATAGGCCCATGAACTTAATAAATCTTCATCTTTAAATGGCTTATTTTACAATTGTGACTTTTTTTTTTTTTGTTTGGCAATTATTGACATACGTTGTTGCCTCTGCATCTGGCCTGGAGTTGCCTCCTGCAGGTCACTTTGTAGATAGGAGGATGACAGCTTGAATGTGGCAGTTTATCTGACCATGTATTCTATACTGGCTGGTATAAATATTCTCTCATGCTGCCACAATCATCGTGGGACTAGGTAGATCTTACCGGTATATTTGCCGGGCCACATTGGAACTCTAAGTAATTAGACCAGAGAGAAATGCTGTTTGCCTCCAAGCAAGCAAGCAGAGCTCTCTGATAACTCAAAGGCAGATAAAATACAGAACTACCATGAAATAAAGACAAGACTCTTGTGAAGCTTAGAGAAATATTTAACTAGCTATAGAATATTCTTTAGTACAGATGCATGCCTTTGTATTCTCAGAAGCCACTCCTCTCTACCCTGCAGGGTCACTTTCAAGGCAGATCTTAGCTGGGCAACATTAACATCTCAAAGGGCCTAGGTGAGGTCCTGGGAGAAATTACCTGAGGGAATTTGACCCTGATGGTTTTCCATAAGAGTGGGAGGTCTAGGTTGCAGGGATATAAAAACCTAGCCTGCTTCCTCTCTAGGCTCTATCTCCTTTTCCCCCTTTCTGCTGGTGCCGCTTGGCTGTCTCTTCTCTGCAGGGGTTTAACATGTGGTGGCAGCCATCTTGGCCTATATGCGACTGGGGCCCAGCCAGGAACCCTAAGTTTGGAGTTTTTCCTATTGCTGATTTGTATGCCAGAACCTGTGTTAAGTAAAAGCGTTTTGGAAGTTCACCAGATTCTTACACCTTTCTCTGCACACTGGCTGCCGATCCCCTGGGACAGAAGAGGATCCCTAACCCTGCTCCAGGGTTTTGTGTGAGGCACCTCAGCATTTCCCGCAATGTTATGTATTAGTTTAGGACATACTGCATGAGCTCGAGTTACATATCTTGTGAAATAATCACTACAGTGGATTCAGCTAACACTCATCTCATAGGTACAATACAAGGAAAAGAAAGAAGGGAAAGGGAAGGAAATGTTGTGGAAGGAGAACACAGTCTCTTTGCTCCTTTCCTGGGTGCTAGTTACCCACTCATCTGTGTTCTTGGTATGAGACCACAGGATCTCTCACTTTGCTACTCTCCTAGAGGCTAGTCGAACACTCATCCATATTATTGTCTTCCTTTCTTTCCTCACCCCTGCCACACCAGAGTTCCAAACAATGTGTACATTACTGACTACATAGGTTGTGGCTGCCCTAGTGCTTCTTAAACTGAAAGGAACAGCATTTTTTCATAGGAACTGCTTCATCGAAGACCCTGGCTAAGATTTCAGGCCCCAAGTGTCCAACAACAAATGAATGGATAAAGAAGCTGTGGTATATATACACAGTGGAATACTATGCAGTCATGAGGGAGAAAAGCGTCTCAGTAACATGGATGGAATTCGAGGGTCTCATGTAGACAAGAATGAGCTGGAGACAGGACAAATACATGATGATCTCATTCATCTCTGGTATGTTGAGAAAAAATTAAGGTTATGGACAATATCAATCTGTAATAAGCCTGGGATATGGAATGCAGACCTGAAACTGCCAGATTTGAGGGAGAAGTGGGGGGGACAAACAGGTTATTAGGAAGTAACACAGCAACACTCAAGCACGTTAGTGGTGCTAAGGGCAGCAGTAACAGTAATTACTGAAACCACAACTGTTAATCAAGCAATGGGAATGACTGAAGTGCTGGAGATTGTTGGAATACACGCCCAAATTGAAGGAGGAAGCCTCAGTTTCCCCTTGCCCAAGGAAGAAGAAGCCAGTTTCTTCTTGCCAGATGCTTCATCTCCCCTCCCCTTCTCCCTAAGTCGTACTTCATCTCCAAGGTCCTTTCTTAACATTCCCAGATTTTTGCAGGCCCATAAAATTCTCCCTTGAATCTTAGGCTCACAGGAAGCCCACAAAGCCTGAGGCAAATGGAGAGGAAGGCACACTGGTAATTTTTTGTAGCATGAATATCTTAGAAATGTAAAGATCCCAATTTCCATTTAAAAGTGCTACAGGAAGAGCCTCTACCTGTAACTTCTTTGCACCCTCTATACCATTTGTTGTTGATAGCTCCTGCAAAGAGCCTTTAAAAGGGCTTACACAAAATCCCTTACTTTAACTTAGTCCTATACTAAGTTCCTCCCCTAAAGGGAGTACATTTCCTTTCTCTTCTACTTTCCAATAAACTTTTCTACTTTCTAATTCTGAGTCTGAGCATTTTTTATTATTCAATATTTTCTTTTTTTTTATTTTTTTATTTTTAAAATTACAAAGATATACAATTAAAAAGTTCATATTTGGGTTTTGGTCAAACAGTGTTGCAGCACCCATCCCGCCACCAGTGCCCATCTCCCACCACCAACATCCCCGGTTCCCTCCCCCTCCCCAGCCCTGCTCCATGGCAGGTTCTTGATTTCTTTCCATTACTCTCTCTTTCTCTTTTCCTTCCCCTCCAGACTATGAATTACAGAACGTACATTAAAGGGTTGTCATGTGTATCTTTTTGCCTCTATTTAATGCTCAGTTCTAGGTTGGCATTAGTACCCTCAACAATTGTCAGCAACCAGAGTGCCCGAAAATCGATGACTGGATAAAGAAGCTTTGGTACATCTACACAATGGAATACTATGCAGCTGTTAGGAAAAATGAAGTTATAAAATTTGCCTATAAATGGATGGACATGGAGAAGATTATGTTGAGCGAAATTAGCCAGAAGGAGAGAGACAGATACAGAATGACTGCATTTATCTGCATAACATAAATATATAGGTACATATTATGATACCAATATCCAAGATCAAGTGAAATATATATCAGGAGGTCCTGTCAAAGGTGGAAATTATTCAATATTTTCATTCTTGAAAATATTGAAGAATCTGGAATCTGCGATCGAACACATAGACCAGCCGCTGCTGCTTCTGCTTCGCCTGCATCAAAATGAGCTCCTAGTGCCAGCTCCACAGAGCTTCGCATCTGCTAGAACCAGCTGCCTTTTGTTTGAAACTCCCTCTTACAGGTCACACTGGTAGATTGGGGGCAGAACTGGAAGAGACTTTATAACTTTATATGACAGAGATTGTATAACTTTATATGGCAGAATATTCTTATCATGGGTCTTGCTAGCTTCCGTGCAATTTTCTCTTAATCTTAAGGGTCCCTATGGGGGAGGGGGGGGCAGGGGAACACGTGTAGTTTTTCCAAGAGATCACTTAGCAACGTGTGAATCCACCATTGTAAATAATCCTGCTAGGTCAAAGAGACATGCCAGTTTGCCCCTGGGCAAAGGAACGTGGCCCTGTAATACTAAAGGCAAAGTAAACAATATTATTCTGACAGATTCTGGACCTGAGTGGAGGTTTAGAGATATGTTGGCAATGGCAAGATATATATTTACAGTAAGAAATTAAATTCTAAATTACATTTCATCTCAGGTGCCCTCCCCCATCTCTACAACTGTCTTTGTAGGAAAGCTGAAGGTGATGCCTTCAGCTCTGAAGAATTAACATTTGAAAGGCCTGGGCAGGTGCACACACCTGGACGTGATTGACTGAGACCGGTCCTTCTGGGCTGGGCTGAGGAAAGGGGGTATAAAAGGAGTGGCTCTCTTCTGCTGTCTCTGCCTGCTCGGCTCTCTCCCTGCAGCTCCTTTTCTTCCATCTGGGCTTGGGTTCTGACCTGAGCACATGGACTGTGGTCCAGCAGCCATCTTGGTTTAGGATCCTGATCCAAGCACATGGTCTGGGTCTGGCTAGGAGTTGGAAGTTTGGGGTTTTCTTGACCTAGGATTGTATTACCAGAACCTGTTCGAATAAAGCTTTTTGGAGCTTTGCTGGATTTGTGAATTTTGTCCACCTGCTGCTGGTCCTTTGGGATAAAGGGGGATTTGCTCCTGCTCCCTGATGTTGTTGGAGAAACCAGCTGTTTCCAGACTGGAGTTGACATTGGAATGAGGGGAAGGTCATGCTACTTAAAAAAAAAGTTTTTTAATTGAATTATTTACAAGCACTGTTTTGTGATTTACAACACTGTTAAAGACACTTCCCATGCACCTAATTTCAACATCACACCTATCATACCTCTTCCTTTCAGGACTTCCCTACCCCAACCAACTCCAAGCATGCAAATCTCTTCTCCCATTTGGGTTGCCTTTGATCTTTCATTGCTACCTTGCTGCATATCTTTGCTTTGATTAGGCTTTTGGTTTTTTGGGCCACACATCCAGCAATGCTCAGGTGTTACTTCTGGCTCCGCACTCAGGAATCACTCCTGGTGGAGCTTGGGGGACCATATGGGATGTGGGATCTAACTTAGGTCAGTCGCATGCAAGGCAAGTGTCGTACCTGCTGTGCTATCTCTCATTCACCATTGTGGCTTATCTTAGAATTAGTTGTGGGTACTTTGGTGGAGATTGTGCAGTATGAACACCTTTGAAATTGTATGTCTCATGGTGGTATAATAAAAATTAAAAAAAAAAAAAATAAAAGAGCAGAAATTTGAACACTTTTGTAACATAATTGCTTGTTATAGTAACATTAAATCTTTTTATTACAGTAAAAATAAAATTTAAAAAGATTTTTATGTGCCTCATCTGTTCTTTTCATTACCACACAACAAAACATTTCCAATAAGCATTCTTTTGGGGAATATTTTGTTTAGCCACTGTTTTTGTCTTGTCCTGTTGTATCCAAAATCTGCCCTCAAATGTAATTTCACTTTAATTTACTATATAAAGGAAGTATCACTTGATCACTTGATCACTTGAATCCCGTTATTCATTGATTTGCTTGAGCGGGCGCCAGTAACATTTCCATTGGATCCTATCAGGTGCCAATGTAGCCCAATGGTATCTGGTTAATTCAGGAATATGAAGAGCCTCAAACCGTTCCTTCAGGGTCTTGACAAGGAAGTCTGACCATCTTGTAGGTGGGTGGCCACGTGATCTTTTGACATCCCGTGGGATCCAGTCGGTAATGGCTCTAGTCCAGCGGTTATCTCCAAATTGCATTACATGTCCAGCCCATCTGATTTTCAATGCCTTGGCAAACGAGACAGCATCCCTGATTCTGGAATAGCGACGAAGGTTAGAACTCCGATTCCTTCTCTCACTTGAGTGAGGGGTGATACTCAAGCATAGCTCTTTCGATTCCTCTCTGGGAGACCCGAATAGCATTCTCATCCTGCTTTCGTAGGGTCCAGGTCTTTGAGGAGTATGTTAATGCAGGGAGAACGGTGGAGTCAAAGAGATGTGCTTGGAGCCGGAGGTTCTTTGTCTTTTAAGCTATTTCTTCGATGCCTTTGAAGGTATTTTATGCCACTCTCTTCCTCCTGCACAGCTCAGGTTTTAGGTCATTCATTATGTTGATTTCTCGACCTAGGTACACAGAACTGCTGCATTCAGAGATGTTTATTCCATTGAGAGTGAATGGGGCCTCTGGAACTAGTTCATTTTTCATAAACATTGTTTTCTCTAGATTCAGCTGTAGACCTATCTTTCCACATTCTCGGTTGAAGTCAGCCAGCATTTGTGCCGCTTGGCTAATGTTTGGTGTTACTAGAACGATGTCATCAGCTGATAAAGGAAGTATCCGTGTCTCAAAATAAAAGGCCGATGTAGTTGTGTGTTTTGTGGCAGTATTTGGTACCAATAGTTTTGGCCACTGAGCATCTCAGATGAATCCACCAGACTCTTACCTGGGAGACCAGGCACCCAACACCCAGGTTTGTGTGTGTGTGTGTGTGTGGGGTGGGAGATTGGAGCAACAGGATGGGAGTGGAAAGTGGGATCTCAGCCACATGTCAGCTTGTAGTTAGAGTCTACTTTAATTAATTAACAAAATAAACATATGCCAAGCCAAAGGATATGCAGGTTTACTTTTACAGTAACCAGAACAGACCATGAGAATGCTTCTCCCAAACCCCTATTACTTCCAAAGTTCTTACAGTGTAATTTTTCAGCATCTGCATTATGAATCTTTCTGCCTTGACCATCCTGGTTGTCAAGGGGTTTAATATCCTAAAAGGCAGAAGTGGAGTTACCTTTTGTGGCCTAGTAATACAATGACATCTTGAAATCATCTAATTTTCACTTTGTGCAAAGAAGACATTAGTGTTGAGAATAATTAGTATTCTTTAGGAATTCCAGTCTAGAAGACAAAGGTTGTATGGGGGTGGAAAGTCCAATAAGAAGGACCAAACAGAGAAGTACACAGAGGAACTGTTGGGTGACAGGACCACCCTCCTGAGCTTTAAGCTCCAGCTAGTTTTTTTTTTAAGTATTTTATTATACCACCGTGAGATATACAAATAAAAAAGATATGCAATTAAAAAGTTCATGTTTGGGTTTTGGTCATACAGTGTTTCAGCACCCGTCCCTCCACCAGTGCCCATCTCCCACCACCAACATCCCCGGTTCCCTCCCCCTTCCCCAGCCCTGCTCCATGGCAGGTTCTTTATTTCTTTCCCTTTCTCTCTCTTTCTCTTTTCCTTCCCTTCCAGACTATGGATTACAGAACATACATTAAAAGGTTGTCATGTGTATCCTTTTGCCTCTATTTAATGCTCAGTTCTAGGTTGGCATTAGTACCCTCGACTATTATTAGCACCCTGTTCCATTTTCTGTCTTACCTAAACTCTGACTCCCACACGTTTGTGATAATTTCCACCTTTGACAAGACCTCCCGATATATGCTTCACTTGACCTTGGATATTGGTATCATAATATGTACATATATATTTATGCCATGCAAATAAATGCAGTCATTCTGTATCTGTCTCTCTCCTTCTGGCTAATTTCGCTCAACATAATCTTCTCCATGTCCATCCATTTATAGGCAAATTTTATAACTTCATTTTTCCTAACAGCTGCATAGTATTCCATTGTGTAGATGTACCAAAGCTTTTTATCCAGTCATCGATTTTCGGGCACTCTGGTTGCTTCCAGATTCTGGCTATTGTGAATAATGCTGCTATGAACATAAAAGTAGGGCTGGTGTTTCCGCTGCGTATTTTTGGTTTCCCAGAGTAGATTCCCAGGAGTGGTATCGCTGGGTCAAATGGGAGTTCAATTTCTAGTCTTTGGAGGAAAGTCCATATTGTTTTCCAGAAAGGCTGTACCAGCCGGCATTCCCACCAACAATGGATGAGTGTCCCCTTTTCCCCACATCCACGCCAGCACTTGTTGTTCTTGCTCTTTTGAATATGTGCCAGTCTCTGTGGTGTAAAGTGGTATCTCATTGTTGTTTTGATTTGCATCTCTCTGATGATTAGTGATGATGAGCATTTTTTCATATGTTTTTTGGCCATTCGAATTTCTTCCTTGCTGAAGTTTCTGTTCATTTCTTCTCCCCATTTTTTGATGGGGTTGTTTGTTTTCTTCTTGTAAAGTTCTACCAGTGCCTGATATATCCTGGATATTAACCCCTTATCAGATGGGTATTGGGTGAATATTCTTTCCCATTCTGTGGACTGCTTTTGTATCTTAGTCACTGTTTCTTTTGAGGTGCAGAAGCTTTTTAGTTTCATGTAGTCCCATATGTTTATCTTTTCTTCTAGTTGCTTTGTTAGTGATGTTTCACCTTTGAAGATGCCTTTAGCTTCAATGTCATGGAGGGTTTTTCCTATATTTTCTTCAATGTACTTTATGGATTCAAGTCTGATATTGAGATCTTTAATCCATTTTGATCTGATTTTTGTGCATGGTGTTAGACACAGGTCCAAATTCATTTTTTACATGTTGCTGCCCAGTTTTCCCAACACCACTTGTTGAAGAGGCTTTCCCTTACTCCATTTTAGACTCATTGCACCTTTATCAAAGATTAAATGATCATGTGTTTGAAGTTGGGTGTCAGAATACTCAATTCTATTCCATAGGTCCACAGGTCTGTTTTTATTCCAATACCATGCTGTTTTAATTACTACTGCCTTGTAGTACAGTTTGAAGTTGGGAAAGGTGATGCCTCCCATCTTCTTTTTCCCGAGGATTGCTTTAGCTATCCTTGGGGGTTTATTGTTCCATACAAATTTCAGGAGCGTTTGGTCAATTTCTTTTGAAGAATGTCATCGGTATCCTCATAGGGACTGCATTGAATCTGTACAGAGCTCTAGGGAGTATTACCATTTTGACAATGTTGATTCTCCCCATCCATGAACAGGGAACGTGTTTCCATTTCCTTGTGTCCTCTTTTATCTCTTGGAGCAGTGTCTTGTAGTTTTCTTTGTACAGGTCCTTTACATACTTGGGTAAGTTGATTCCTAGGTATTTGATTTTCTGTGGCACAATTGTGAATGGAATCGTTTCCTGAATATTTCTTTCTTCTCTTTCGTTATTTGTATATAGGAAAGCCACTGACTTTTGGGTGTTGATTTTGTATCCTGCCACTCTACTATATGCGTCTATTGTTTCTAGGAGTTTTTTAGTAGAGAGTTTAGGGTTCTCTAGGTATAATATCATGTCATCTGCAAATAATGATAAGCTCCAGCTAGTTTGCAGCCCCTCCCAACTACCCACCTAAAGAGCTGCATTTGAATAGGGTTCATCTCTAGATAGCCCAGCCCATGAAGGGCTTGGCTGGAAGATTTTGGCTTGCTTTTATCTATAAAATAGGCTAGGGGAAAGGAGAAGCTCCCCTCCTTTTTTATTTTGCCACTTTGGCTTTTCTTCTCTGCCTCTCCTTTCTGTTTCTTCCCTGCTAGGTTTTAACTCATGGTGGCAGCCATATTGGCCTACATGTGGCCAGGGCCCAGCCGAAAACCCAAAGTCCAGGGTTTTGCTGTGCTTGGATTGTATACCAGAACCTGTGAGAGTAAAGCCTCTTAAAACTGTGCTGGATTCTTGAGTTTTCATCCATTTCCCACTGGCTTTGGAGGTAGAAGGGAACTCACTTACTGGTATTGTTGGGGACCCCAGCAGCTCCCCAACAAGAAGCAATATAATTCACTTGATTGGAGGCTAGGAAAATGAAAATTTGATGAGCCTCCAAACTGAAGGGGTCTAGTTAGTACTTGTGTGGAAAAGAGGAGCTCTGGTTTCATACAAAAGCCTATTGGTTCCCAATCTGATAGGCAGACAGGGGAGGGCCCACATGGCAATGAACTTTCAGAGTCACCTTTTGGAACCAAGAACCAAGACTTAATGAGACCCATTAACCAACAATACACCCTGAGCAAGCTGGATCCACCTTCTTCCGCCCAGCCCTTAACCCCACCCCCCAACATTCAATGGTCTAGCAAAAGATTCCAGAACATTCCAGTCCAAGAGGATTAAAAACCCCTTTGGAGTTTTTGGAAATCAGTTGGGGCTTTCCACCTTTGGAGCAGCCCGAGTTCTCCCTTGAACATGTTACTCTCACTTTCCCTCCTCCTTCCCCATCCATCCTAAAACTTCCAAAATAAAACCTGTTTTACTTCATTTGCCTGTCTACTCCTGAAAATTCTTTTTCTGCGAGGAAGACAAGAACCCTGAGGAAACCCTGAGGAACCCTGGGTAAGGCCTAGGACTGACTTTCCTTTCCTGCAAAGAGCAATTCCTCGTTCCAGCCTGAGTTCTTGGCTTTCCAAGAAATCTCAGGTGGTGGGGATCGACTCCCATGCCTAGAGATCAAGCGGACATCAGGTGTGGCTTGGCGGTCACCTCGTGGGGCTGGTGGGGCTCAGGCCCATGTCATGCAGGAGATCATCGCAGACTTTATCAGTCCTTAGCCGGCCAGCAGGTCCCAGGTGGCAGAGGCGGCTGGGGAGAAAGTGACTATCTCTTTCCCTTGCCTTCCTCACATAAGCCACCCATGCAGCCCACCTACATCAAATCTATTTTGCTCATGAATCTAATCAAGAAAATAGCTTGCCTCATCCATCAGTCTAGATTTACAGGCTGATGATTTAATCTCAGGAGAGATCAACTAGCAGCAAAAATTCACAGATTTATTGGTCTCCCAACTGAAAATTCTGGGGTGCCCTGAGGAAGAGGACAGGCTGAGTTCCCCACTCTGCCACAGTGCCAGCAGCTTAACTCTGGAGTAAGGAATTGCTCTTTGCAGGAAAGGAAAGGTACCCAACAGGTACCGCCACGCAGTGGCCCAGACTCCATGCTTCATGCCTAAGCTCTGCAGAAATGCCAAACTGCCAAAAATCCAGGTACACATGTCTTCAGGCTGAGAACTTTGGAGGTCTTAGAGTGGCAGTGAGCAGCCCCCTGCTCCCACCATACTTCTGGAAGCCCTGGCAGCCATACTCATATCCCACAACCACACTGCAATATAAACTTGCTGCTATTAAATATCCTGCAGTTTCTGAGAACGTGGCTGTGTCCTCTGCCATGGACACCTCTAAATTCTACAATACTGGCATCCGGTAGGAGCCCACCCATTATTGGGAAAGTAGCATAGAAGTTAACTAAACTCAATAAACAAAAAACAAAAGGATGTAAATTCTCAGACATGGATTTAATGACTCCAATGTGAGATAAAACAATTTTCACAAATTTTCTTTTGGTGAAGTATTTTTTGATAGTTCCAATAGCCATTTAGTGATAACAAGCAATCTGAAACAAATTATTTTGTGCCTGCTAAGGTATCAGGCTTTGAGGGTGGTCAGGAAAATGGGGGTGATGGGGAGGGAAGGTCACACTGATGGTGGGATTGGTGCTGAAATATTGAATGTTGTAATAAATCCATCATGAAAAAAAATTGCAAACCACAGTATTTAAATAGAGGGAAAAGCACAGCAAAAAGATAAAATAACTTGCTTGTATGTATGTATCTTCTGAATATACATAATTATCTTTTTGTAATTTTTAGACCATGCTATTGACATAATACCTGCCAAAATAATTGCCAAAAAGTAGGAATCTAAAAGATCACTTAGATGATAGCACAAATATAAGTTCACATATTTTATTTGACAGCAAGTGAGCTTTTGAGAATGCAGTTTCAGGTGATTGGACATAACTGAGGATTCAATCCCAAATTAGCCTTTCATTGGATGGAAGTCCTGAAGCTGAAAAAAACTCAAAGGAGATTCCTTTAGAAACATCAAGGAAGTCAGAGAATTAGCATGATGGGAGGGACAGCTGGGCAAAGTGAGGTCTCTGTAAGAGAGATTTCCCAGAACTTCACATCCATCATCCGGAATGGGTGAAAGCCCCTGCAGCGGCTCGAGAATCCATCCGGGAATCCATCCGGGAATCCATCCGGCTGAGTGTGGAATCGAGGGGCCTGGGCTTTCAGAGGACTCCATGAAAGCCCCGACAGGGACCATTTTTATTTTTGAATTCATATTCATAGTTCTTAGAACAGAAATAGCTTCATTTAAATTTTCACCAGTGCCTTTTTTCTCTTGATTATATTTTCACATTTAATATGAAAGAGAATGTCTAGATTTTTTAGAAGAAGGCTTTCTTGTATGTCTGTTTTTATTTTAAATTGCCTTGTACTTTTGCAGTAAATTATTCAGGATAGAAATATTTGTGTCTTTTGTGGTACAATAGTACCACATCACACCTCCCACTAAAGTCCATTAGGTCACAGTCCAACACCACAGACTGTTATATCCCCTCATGCTACTCCTGGTCACATTTGATAACCTCACTTTTCTTTTGTTTTGCATTTCCATTAGAGTCTCAAGGTTGTTTACATCCTAACTGTCTGTTCCTTTGTGTTGTTTCTTTCTGTAGCACAAGAGAGATACCCTGCAGAATCTGTCTCTCCTTCAGACTTCACTTAGTGTGACATCTTTCAGCTCCATCTGTTGTAGCAAAAAACAAGACTTAGAGCTCAGTAGAATTTCATGGTATGTATATACCACATTTTCTTTATCCACTGATCTGTTATTACATACTTAGGTTGTCTAGAATAATGACTAATTTCATTAATACAGCAAGGGACATAGCTACCCATATATTGTTACGGAGTAGTGTTTTTGTGTTCTTGGGATAGGTACCTGAGAGTGGAATAGCTAAATCAGATGGTAAAACGTAACTAATTTTTTGAGAAACCTCCATACTATATTGTATAGGGGTAGATCAACTTATATTCCTGATGTATGAGGGCTCTTTTTCTTCATGGCCTACCCTATACTTTTCCTTTCTGGCCATTCTTCTATATCTCCTTCATGATCTATATCTCATTGACTAGTATTTTTGATAATTAATGATAACAAGCAGTTACATATGCCATCTGTATTTATGACGCAGTTTCATGTACACATCTGTACGTTTTCTTTAAGTGCCCGGTTCTTTTACTACAATTTAATGAATTTGTTTGGGGTTTTTCATGTTGTGGAGTTTTGTGAATTATTTATGTCTTTGATATTAGCTATTGTAATGGTTTTTGAAAAATTTCTCCCATTCAGTAGAATATCTTTTATCTTAATGATAGCTTCTTTTACTATGCAGAGGCTTCTTAGCTTGATGTAAATTCCATTTGTTCCTTTTTCCCCCCACTTATTTCCCTTGCTAATGGAATCAAATCTCTGAATACATTACTGAAGCCAATATAGTGGAGTATTTTGTCAATGTTTCTTAAATGAATTATATGGTTTCTGGCCCAACATTCTAGTCTTTAATCTGTTTTGGACTAACTTCTGTGCATTGTATCAGAGACTGAGCCAAATTTAGTCTTTGCTATGCAAAGATAAACGCCATTTCACTTGGTGTGCTTCCTAGTCAATTTTCCTAAACCGTTTGTTGAAGAGATTATCTCCATTTTATCATCTTGGATCCTTTGTCATCTTAATTATAAAGTTTCTTGCAGGGCATCTGTTTGCATTTAAGAATCTTATCTCCCTCCTCAGTGTGCAGAAACTTATTGGCTTTTATCTCTTCAGATACAAATTCTGACCCTTCCAATCTCTTTCCTTAAACTCCCATGATGTGATTACTGATACTCTTGATACCTTCCCATATAGCTCTTAGACTATCTTCATTTTTTAAAAATTCTCTATTTTTTCTGGCTGCATGTATTTATGTATTTATTTATTTATTTCATTTTATTTATTTATTTATTTATTTATTTATTTATTTATTTATTTATTTATTTGCTTTTTTGGGTCACACCCAGCAATGCTCAGGGGTTACTCCTGGCTCTTCACTCAGGAATTACTCCTGGCGGTGCTCAGAGGACCATATGGGATGCCGGGGATCGAATCCGGGCCAGCACAGGCCGGCCACGTGCAAGGCAAATGCCCTACCCGCTGGGCTATCGCTCCGGCCCCTGGCTGTATTTATTTTCAAATAAACACTTGGTGGTGCCCATGAATCGTTGGGGCCACCCTGACACCGTGGGTAGTGCTCCAATAGCATGAAGTGCCAGCAATGAAACTCAGTCATCAAACTCAGGCTTCACACATGCTAAGATGTGCTCTGGATCACGTGTCCACAAATAGTATGTACCAAGTTCAAGCAGAGCTGGGTACCAGCGTGTTTTGAGCTCATGAGTGTGCCATGTTTGGATTATAATCAGGTTCTTTGGGTTTCAGTTTCGGGGGCACCTGTATTCCTACTTCAAGCAGGACTGGGGAACAACCAAGGTCACCAAGTGCCTGACATGGGAGTTAACACACACACCTGGGGGGGAGGCTGGGAACTTAAATAGGTGTCAGTTTAGGAGGAGGTCTTGACCTTGTAACAGAGCATGTATGTGTAAGTTTCGAGCAGACAAAATGGCAGTCGGGACTAAGCGGTGATTGACTGATAAGATTGCAACGCTCTAGAATCAGAGATCACCTCGCCCCCGTACGGAATACAGGACTCGTGGCCCACTAGGAGCCAGGAAGCTCTCATGCCACATTCTCTGCTTCTCCACATCGATCCCCTACAGATAACAGGAGCTGGACCAAGCACACCGGCTCCTCTAGTCTCGGTTCCCTTTTCCAGCCCAAGACAGTTTAGGAACCCGGCTGTGTCTCTCCCAGGGCGAGGCTCTACCCCAGCCTCAACAGAGGCCAGTCAGGTTCGCCCTGGAGGCGCACCCCAATAAACTTCTATTCCTTTTCTTTCACTTGTCTCTGTCTTTCCATCTGTGCCAGCTGAAATCATTGACCTATCAATATGCCAGTGCTGCCAGAAAGAAATGCCAGGTTGGGGCGAGAGCAATGATACACAGGTGCATGCTGCCGACCTGGGTTCCATTGCTGGTCTCCTATATGATCCCTGGAACCAATCAGGAGAGATTCCTGAGCACAGAGCCAGTACTAGGCCCTGAGCACAGCTGGGTGCAGCCCCCAAAACAAATAAAAGAAAATAAAAAGATGAGGGGCTTGGTTGAAAGGTAGCTCAGCAGGCTAAGTGGGAGACCCCTTTACTGAGTTGCTTTTGCTTTAGATGTTTGGAAAAGTGATTTCTGACCACAGACAGTGTCAGATGTGGATTGGGAAAGTCCTGGTACTTCTGATAAGCAGCAGGGAGTTAAACACTCTTGATAATGATCTCTAGCCCCTACTAGCTCAGCCCTTTGCTAGATGTGGGCACTGCTCCCTCAGAGAGTTGCGCTCAGGGTCTGTGACTGTGGAAGTGAGATAAAATGGCTGACCCCAGCATCTTTATCAGTTAGAACAACTCCTAGTCAACACTAGTGCCTGCTAGTGTTTATATGCTATAGCTTCTGTGTCCTACTCCCTTTTAAAGTGTGTGTGTGATCAAAGAACTAGGGGCTAGGAGTTTGGAGCAGTCACCCTACTTTACAAAGAAAAGGTCCCCATCTTAGAAATCTCTTCCTGATTTCATCTTACTGTGAACCTGATGTAGGCAGGCAGGGGGTGGGGGGGGTTCCCCATGGCAATGAACCTTCGCCCTAAGGCTGTCCAGAGTCACCTTTTGGAACCAGGAACCAGACTTGGTGAGACCCATTATCCAACAATAGACCCTGAGGAAGCTAGATCCACTTTCTTCCACCCAGTCCTTAACCCCTCACCAACCTTCAATTGTTCAGCAAAAGATTCCAGAGCATTCCAGCTGAACAGTATAAAACCCCGCTTTGGAAATAAATTGGGGCTCTCTGCGGTTGGAGCACCGGTGTTCTCCCTTGAGTAGTGGGACACTACTCCTGGGCCTTGTTTCTATTGTTCTTGTGTATTACTTTCCTAGTATTCTCTTATTTTTATATCTTGCAAAATGAATGAAATTATTATATACCAGATCTACTCCTTCATTTCGCTAGCATGATCCTCTCTGTGTTCATCTATTTATAAGCAAATTTCATGACCTCATTTTTTCTGACAGCTGCATAGTATACTGTTGTGTAGATGTACCATGGTTTCTTTATTCAGTCATCTGTTCTCTGGCATTCAGGTTGTTTCAAGATTCTGGCTATTGTAAGAATAGTTCTGCTATGAACATAGAAGTGCAGACAGTGTTTCTGCTGTGTGTTTTTGGGTCTCGGGTATATTCTAAGAAGTGGTATTGCTGGGTTATATGGAAGCTCAATTTCTAATTTTTTTGAAGAGTGTCCATATTGTTTTCCAAAAAGGGCTGGACCAGTGAGTATTCCTTCCACCAATGAAGAAAGAGCCCCTTTCTCCTCACATCTGTACCAGCACTGGTTGTTCTGGTGCCAGCCTTTTTAAGAAGGGTACCCTTCTTATGATCTCCCTTACCTTCTCTCCGAAAAACCATTTCCACCAAAGCTGAATCTGGGTCAAAATGTATTGGTCTTCCCAGGTCATGCTTAAGATCAGAACTGTTGCTATAGTCATCATAGTTCAAGAATATTAATGTATATTCACAAAAGTCAGAATGTGGAAACAACCTGAGTGCCTGAGAACAGACGACTGAATAAAGAAACTATGGTACATCAACACATTGGAATACTATGCAGCTGTTAGGAAGAAAGAAATTGTGAAATTTGTCTATAAATGGATAGACATGGAGGTATATGTTGAGTGAAATTAGCCAGAGGGAAAAGTACAGATATAGAATGACTGCACTCATTTGTGGGATATAAGAAAAATAGTCTGAAACAAATATCCAGGCCAAACAAAACATGGACAAGGAGACTTGTCAGTGTGTGGGTGTCAGAGGTTAGGTAAGAAAAAAAAGGGACCAGTGAGCTAATAATTGTTGGAAATGGTAACACCAGTCAAGAACTGAGAATTGAATGTAAGCAAAGGGATATACATGATAACCCCTAAATGTATGTATTGTAAGCCACAATGTGTGAGAGAAGAGAGAGAGAGAGAGAGAAAGAGAGAGGGAGAAGGAGGAGGAAGGAAGGAGGAGGAAGGAGGAGGAAGGAAGGAGGAGGAAGGAGGAGGAAGGAGAAGGAGAAGGAAGAGGAAGGAGAAGGAGAAGGAGGAGGAAGGAGAAGGAGAAGGAGGAGGAAGGAGAAGGAGAAGGAGGAGAAGGGAGGAGAGGAGGAGGAGAAGGAGAAGAAGGAGGAGAGGAGAAGGGAAAGGGGAAGGTGAGGGAGGGAAGAGGAAGATAAGGAGGAAGAAGGAGAGGAAGAAGAAGAAGGGGGAAGAAGAGAGAGGCGAAGATGAAGACAGCAAAGACGATGAAGATGATGAAGACAAATAAAGAGAAGAAAGAAAACGCGGCGAAGACAAAGAAGGCGAAGAAGGCGAAGAAGGCGAAGAAGTTGAAGAAGGCGAAGAAGACGAAGAAGAAGAAGAAGGAGGAGGAGGAGGAGGAGGAAGAAGAAGAAGAAAGAAGAAGAAGAAGAAGAAGAAGAAGAAGAAGAAGAAGAAGAAGAAGAAGAAGAAGAAGAAGATGATGATGATGATGATGATGATGAAAAGATGGGGGAGGGAATCTGGGGCCATTGGTGGTGGGAAATGTGCGCTGGTGGAGGGAATGGGTCCTAGAACACTGCATGACTGAAACCCAATCATGAACAGGTTTGTAATTGTATGTCTTATGGTGGTATAATAAATTTTAGAAAATAAAATAAATTAATTAAAAGAAAAAAAGAATATTTGTCTCTGCCCAAAATGTAGAAAACAATGGGTAGGTAAAAAATAAGCCAATAATTGTCACTTTTCTCTCCACCACTTTTCTTTCAAACACTTTCCTGTGTGCTGTGTTTCTCTGTGTGTGTGTGTGTTCAGTCTTGTGTGTACAACCCTTTTTCCCATTGGATAATACATAAATTGTTCTGTTTGATTTCATAGTCCTCACAATCTTACTTGTAAGATACATGTGATGTATTTTCTATCTTGACCATTTTAAGTATTCAGTTCGGAAGTGGGAGGTAAGCTCGCGCCTCAAGCCTCTGTTCTCCCTTGGAACACACATCCTGCTTGCTCATTTGTTTCTTTCCCAACTTATTTCCATTATGGGGAAGCCCATGTTCTTTCCTGAACAGGTTTTTCCTCTCTTTCTCCATCTTTCTAAGCAAGTTTCATTCAATAAAAATTACCTAGCTTCACTTAAAAAAAAATTGGCGTGACTATGACAGTGCAGGGAAGTGGTCACATGGGAGCTGGTGGGGGGTGTTAAAAGGTGGCAAATTGCTATGCACGAAACCCTGTTAGTAGTGTGGACTATAAACCACAATGACTAAAATGACAAAAAAAATAACTCCTCTCAGAGATAGAATGAAAGCTCCTCTCATAGAGATAGACTGGTAGGTGGGACGGAAAGTGGGGCGTTGGTAGAGGATGGTGGTGATGGACCTATGGGTGACTAAAATTCAATCATGAGAAACCCTGTAGTTCATGGTGATGAAATTAAAAAAATAACTTCTAAAATTAAAATAATAGTTGTTACATGACGACCTTTTAATGTATGTTCTGTAATCCGCAATCTGGAAGGGAAAGAAAAGAGAAAGAGATAGAGAGAAAGGGAAAGAAATAAAGAACCTGCCATGGAGGCAGGCTGGGGGAGGGGTTGGGAACCGGAGACATTGATGGTGGGAGATGGGCACTGGTGGAGGGATGGGTGCTGGAACACTGTATGGCGAAACCCAAATATGAACATCTTTGTAATTGTATATCTCACGGTGGTATAATAAAATACTTACCCAAAAAATGAAAAAAAAATAATAGGTGTTAGGTAAGTCACATTGTTTGCTTTTTAAATTCATACATTTACTTACTCTCCACCATGGACTCCACACTCCTTAGGCAGTAAGCTACCATATTAGCCAGTGTTCTAAGGAGAAACAGAAACTAGGCTAGATAATGCCCAACTCTATGGAATCGACTCATACAATAGAACATTCATGTTGCTGTGCACCCGTCACCATCATTCATCGTCAGAACTTTTCAGCAAAATAAAGACTCTCACTTATCACATGCCATTTCTGTACCTGGCTTCCCCTGGGCCCCTTACAACCATCAATATAATCCTGTTTTTTAGAATCTGACTACTTTAAGGACTTCACGTAGAGGAATCATACATATTTACCCTGTTGTGGCTGACTTATTTCACTTAGCTTAGTGTCATCAAAGACCATCCATAGGGCATGATACTTAAGAATTTTCTCTCCCCTTTTAAATTGATGTAACAGTTGTGTGTAATTTAGCGATAGGTGTACATTTTGAGAAATGTGCCAGAAAGCAATTTTGTTGTTGGGTGAACTAATAGAGTATAATTACACAAACCTGGAAGTACAGTCTAGGATATCCCTAGGATATGTGGTATTAACAGTGCAATCACTGCAGCCAGCAGGTAGCTTGTCACTGAATGACGCCTTATACTTCGGCATCTTTCCGAGCAATTGCATAGCATTTCTTTTACAGACAAAAATTTATATATTACTTATTCAGGACACAAATTAAATTTCTTGTTTAAGATATTGGTTTATTTCTGATATTTTTTAAATTAAAGCAAAACGAAACTGTGAATGTCTTCAGTCCTCAAAGCTGAGTATTTGCACATTTATGTGATTTCTTAACAAATTAAATTATTGGGGTGGAGAGATAGTACAGTGTAAATAAGCCACTTGCCTTGCCTGCAGCTATCCTGGTTCAACTCCCAGCATCCTACATGGTGCCCTGAGCACTGCCAGGAATAATTCCTGAGTGTAGAGCCAGGAGTAATGCCTGAGCATCTCTGGGTGTGCCAGCCCCCAAAATAAAATAAATTCCTCAGTGGAAATGGAATTGACAAGTCAGATGGTGGAGACCCCATGTTACTATGTGAGATACTGGTCTTCCACGTCTTGAAAGTAGCCTTCCCCAGTTGCTCTCTGCTGCTTGCAATGACATCTCAGAGAGCCTGCCTTACTCCAATTACTTTCTAGCTAAAGTTCCACCCAACACTTCTTAAGTAAAAAAAAGGGCATTTGCACCTGATGACTATCCTTTGGACTTTAAAATTAGTGTCTCAATTTGTGCTTCCGCAACAAGAGGAAGGATTTAGTATAGGAAATTAGCAGAATTGCACGTCTCTTATTGTGGTAACATGGGTTCATTGGTTTCACACGTGCTTTTTCACTCCTCTTCAGAAGTAAGCTATTGGGCCATTCCCACTGCCGACATGCCAATATCCTTCCACAACATCTGCTGGACGCGCTTTACCTTTTGTTCCGCCTGTGCCCTCCTCCCTGGTAAGGTTTGTCCTTCAGTCCATATCCAAGAATTATCTTCTAGTTGAGATCGTTTGGTCTCTAGCTGTGTTTCTTTCTATCCCATGTACGAAGGAAGCCCTTTGGAAATCAACCTATTTTTAGCCTGTCCTTCAAGGGTTTAGCACAACAGTCTTCTCTGTCCATCTTTAATGTCTACCTCTTATTTTAAAATTAAAAAAAGAAACTTATTTCAAGATAATTTTAGATTTACATCAGAGTTGTAAAAATAATGTAGAGGATTTCACTTTTACCCAATATCCTGAAGTTGACTTTTACCTCAGTTCCTTGGTTCACTTATCACTTGGTTAAAGCTAAGAAATTAGCATTACTGGGGACTGGAGTGATATTACAGTGGGTAGGTCGCTTACCTTCCACATGGTCAACCTGGGTTTGATGCCTGGGGTACCATAGAGTCTCCTGAGCCAGCCAGGAATGATCCTTAAGTGCAGAGCCAGGAGCAATCCCTGAGCACAGTCAGGTGTGGTCTCCAAACATAAACAAAATCAATAACAACAATGAAAAGAAATTAGCATTGCTGTTATCCTATTAGTTAAACCCAAGAGAATTTGTTCTCCCACCATGTCCTCTTTGTGTTCCATAATCCCATTTGGGATTTTACATTTTGTTTATTGTCTGAATTCTGGGACAGTTTTTAGTCTTCTCTTGTTTACATGACCTTGACCCATGAAAAGATCAGGTGCTTCTAGAATGCCTCTAATTCTGGTTATGTCTGATACTTTCTCCTGGTTATACTACAGTTGGGAATTTAGGAAGAATGCCACAGAACTGTGTGCCATCACCACTTACTGGGGGACAAGCCATCACACCCTTCCAGTAGGATCTCCTGATAGAGGAGGTCTCTACTTTTCCCTCCTTTTCCCTCCCTTTAAATTAGAAGCCAGGTACTAACTCCATCTCTTTCTCATAGGCTGCGGAAGTAAGAGCCGGAGCTGGAGCTGGATCAAAGACTCCCTGGACCTACGTTAAATCGCCACAGTAATTAATACACCTCATGTACTAGATACTTTGAGGCTCTGCCAACTGCCTGCCTTTTCTTTAATTTTCACCGACTAATTTTAGCATCATCTGTGGCCCTTGCCTGTCACTATTATTGTGGCGTTCTCATGGGGATTTTATATCCTTCAGTTGTGGTGCACTTACTACTTGGAAATCTTGAGGAAACATTTGCCCCATTTCCTCCATTTATTTATTTTCTAATCATTTATTTATACCAGTTGTGCTCATGGATATTTTTCTTTCTCTAAGTTACTATCTTATATTCTCTTTGTTTATTTTGTTGCTCAATTTGTTCCAGCTTTGGCCATTGGGAGAATTTCCATGTTGGCTTTTGTGCAATTTTCAAAATTTCCAAGTTCATCTTGAAATTTCCTTTTCCCTTTCCTAGAGCCAACCATCTCTCCAGGGAATGGTGTGTGATTCCATTCCATTGATTGGAAGTTGACATTTAGAAACTAGGTCTGGAATATATATGTTTTTAGGATGTCACTGCTTTAAGATCCTCTTGGTGTTGTGTGTGTGTGTGTGTGTTTGTGTGTGTGTGTGTATGCAATGCATATGCATGATAATATTGTCTATACACATTTCTGCACTCATTTACCCTGTCTCCTTCTTTCTCTCTCTCCCTGTATGTGTGCTTGCACATAAAGTGTGTGTGTGTGTGTGTGTGTGTGTGTGTGTATCACTGGGGAAGCTTCAACCTGACTTCAACGTGCAAACCTCTGCCAGGATGTTCACACTTCTGTTTCTCCTCCAAAGGATTAAAAAGCAAAAGGGCTCATGCTCCACTACTTGAAAGACCAGGTAAGTAGCAGTAGTCCTAGGAGTTTAGGAGCTCTAGGACTCTGGTTGGTTTTAGACAACATAACTCTAGGATTGAGGAAAATGCTCTCCAGTCAATCATTTCTTCCACCATTGCTATGGCTGGACGATATGAGTTCAGAGTCTACTCCCAGCTCAGTGCTTGGGACTCACTGCAGGTCGTGCTCAGGGGATTGTGCTCAGCAGGTGCCAGCCCCAGACTTTCTGAAAATGTTGGCACACTTGAGATCTGGAAGATGTCTCTGAACAAAGCTTACCATAGGGGCACCACATCAGTCTTCAGGCCAGGTTGAGAGCAGTGCCCTGGGCTCTCTACTGACCCAGGACTGGAGGCAGGGCAGCCCCATCCTGTGTAACCCTCTAGAGCTACCACACAGAGATTTGGAAGCAGGGGAAGAAGGTCTGTGACCATATAACTAATCATCAACTGATAGAAATCACTGTGCTCGTAGCCTGCAGCGGAATAGTCTGAGTAAGGTCAAAGGTCAGTGCAGGGTCACATGGTGGTAGAGGGTCAGACTTGTGTCTGGTGTCAGGATGATGTAGAGTGGGGCAGAATTCCTGAAGGCCCCTTCCCAAGAAGTGGGTGCCTCTAGGGAACTAGGCCTGCAAGATGGGATCCCCCTCTGACCTGCAAATCCTAACCAATGTTAAATCAACATTATCACTGGAATTGAAGCCACTATGGCCAAGTTGCCCCACTCTGCTGCACTTTACAGTGGGGGCTGCTGTTCCCCACTGCTGTTTCCACATGGCCTCCACTGGACTCTGTGCCACTGCTGGAAGGGCAGGGTCAGGAGAGGCCTGCACCCAAGCCACGGTCTCGTGCGAGTGGTAGCTGTAACTCTCCAGAGACGGTTCTCTAGGGGTGATAAACATACTCAGACACTGTGAAAAAAAAAAAAGGCATGCCAAAAATGTATAATAATAAAAGAAAATCAAAATGGTATATTATTCAGTCAAAAAGGTGAAAAATCATTTGTTGGAAAATTTCTTTCTACAAGCGGGAAGCAATGTTCTGTTTGGTTCCAGGGCCCTTTGACACCCTCCTTGACTGTGTTTTCATGTTCTGTGTCTCTAGCCATTGGCTGTGCAGCCTGAGGATGTTTTCCTGATCCTACTGATCATACCTGTCCTCATGCAACAAGGGAAAAAATAAATCTTGTACAATTTTCTGGGGCTCCTTAACAAAGCATCATAAGCAGATAAATAACAGAAACCTGCTCTCTCGTAGTTCTGCAAAAAGTCCTGAATTCAAGTATTGTCAGGGCTCGGTTTTCAAGAAGGCAGAAGGAGGAATTTTCCTTGATTCTTCCTGCTTCAGATTGTTGCTGGCAACCCTGGGCTTTTCTCTGCTAGCAAGCACATCACTCCAATCATGACCTTTTTCATGTTGCATTTCCCAGTTGTTTCTAAATTTCATTCTTTTTACACAGACACCAGGTTATTTGATTTAAGAAACACTCCAGTCCAGTGCAATTTCATTTTAATATATCTGTATCAGCAAAGATGTTTTTCAAATGAACTCCCATTCACAAGTTCCAAGTGAATGGAATTTGGGGTTCACTATTCAAATCACGACATAGCTCTCTCAGCCTTGATGCATGTAATACATGAGATAATGTTTTTAAAGCACTTGAAACTGAGCGTGGCAGGGCACACAGTGGACCTCCATCTCTTTCTATGTCTCTATCTTTCCATATCTATTTTTATAGATAATAGGAGACAGAGAGAAAAGAAAGGAGAGAAAGGAGAGTAAGAGAGACAGATAGATAGTATGCTATCATTGGTATAGGCATATCTTTTTGAGTCTGTTGTCTGTAATATCTACGAATACAATAGGAAGATAAGATTCCTGGGTAGGAAAACACCATATTATTTGTATTTGCATATACACAATACTTATTAATGCAATCGATAGGGAAGTACCATGTAGCACAATTTGGTGCTGTGTGTCTTGAAGTCTCTGTCATATTTCTATATATTTTGTTATACCACCGTGAAAGATACAATTAGAAAGATGTTCATGGTTAGGTTTCGGTCATACAGTGTTCCAGCACCCATCCCTCCACCAGCGCCCATTTCCCACCACCAATGTCCCCAATTCCATCTCCCCTCCCACAGCCTGCCTCTATGGCAGGCTCTTTTATCTCTTCTCTCTCTCTCTCTCTCTCTCTCCCTTCTCTTACACACTATGGTTTGCAATACATACATTTAGAGGTTATCATGTGTATCCCTTTGCCTATATTCAATGCTCAATTCTAGGCTAGTATTATCATTTCCAATGATTATTAGCACACTGTTCCCTTCTCTGTCTTACCTAACCTCTGACTCCCACATACTTGTGGTTGATTCCACTATCTTACTGAATGCTTAAAAAGATAAAACGCAGTATGAGTCCGTAAACCTTAGAAGCATATGTGCTTTGGAACAAGGACTTTGGAGATGCCACTGTTTAGCACATCTGTGAGCTACAGGATATTTCACCTTGCAGGAAGAAATACCATCTTCAAAGAATAGTTACCAGCTACAGAAACTCAGCCTAAGTTTACAAGACTTTTTCATTCTTCTAATTCTGCATCTTAGAAGATGAACCTGAAAAAAAATTAAATAAGATATACAATGCACTTGTCTTGTTTGTGTGAGGTGCTGGGTTTGGTCCCCGAAAGAGGAATAACTCCTGACCACCACTGGGAGTGGCTGAAACTCCTTTCCCACGCCCAATAAGGGGAGTGGTGATTCAGTAGTACAGTTAAGGGTGAGAGAAAACAAAGAGCTGCCAGTCTGAAATGAGTTTTAGCTGTGCCTTCAACACGTTGTTGGCAAAGTGTGCTCTCTCCTTAGCAGTTAGAAGAGCTTCTGACCTGCTTAAATTAAGACCTGGCTATAAAGATATCATACTACATGGTCATTATACCACCCGCATGGCAGAGCCTGGCAAGCTACCCATGTTGTATTTGTTATTTTTTTCCTTTTTGGGTCACACCCGGCAATGCTCAGGCATTACTCCTGGCTCTTTGCTCAGGAATTACTCCTGGCAGTGCTCAGGGGGACCATATGGTATGCCGGGAAGCAAACCCAGGTTGGCCACGTGCAAGGCAACGCCTTACCCTCTGTGCTATCGCTCTGCAGCCCCCCCACGTGTTGTATTTGATATACCAAAAACAGGTAACAATTATAGACCTCATTCCCATGACCAGAAGGAATGACTTGAGGCTCTTAGCGTTCCTGGAGAGAGCAGATGCCCTTGGGTTACACTAACATGCAACAGGATGTATGGAGATATTATTGGTGCCCACTTGAGCAAATCAATGAACAATAGGACAAGTGATACAAGCGACAAGTGATATATATGTATATATGTATGTATATATGTATATATATATTATCCCACAAATAAATTAAATAAATGCAGTCATTCTATATCTGTCCTTTTCCTTCTGGCTAATTTCACTCAACATGATTCTCTCCAGGTCCATCCATTTATAGGCAAATTTCATAACTTCATTTTTCCTAACAGCTGCGTAGTATTCCATTGTGTAGATATACCAAAGTTTCTTTATCCAGTCATTTGTCCTCAGGCACTATGGTTGTTTCCAGATTCTGGCTATTGTGAATAATGCTACTATGAACATAGAAGTGTAAATAGTGTTTCTGCTGTGTGTTTTTGGCCTCCCAAGGTATATTGCCAGGAGTGGTATGGCTGGGTCAAATGCGAGCTCAATTTCTAGTCTTTGAAGGAATGTCCATATTGTTTTCCAAAAGTACTGCCATATTCCTTGGCCATTTTACGCCATTCAAACATGGCATACAATATCAAACACATGATTATGAATTACTGTTTTCACCATGTGTGTAGAACTGCTTATTGTACCAGCCCCACACTAGTGTTAACTCTGACTCTTCACAGGCATCTGTAAGGAGACTCAGGACACTCTGAGCTTATGTTTTGACACTCCACAAAGGGGCAATAGCAGCTCACTATTTCTGTGTCCTGGGTGGGCCTCTGATATTTTTTTTTTGTCTTAGGAAGTATCAGCTTCACCTAAAGGTCGAGATTCACAACACCTTTTCTGAGCAAATTAGTGACTTACCCCTAGGTCAGGTGCTACAAGTCCTATCTAGAGAGAGGACGGAACAAATCCCTGGAGAAAAGACTATCTCTGTGACTGAACTGGAGCTGTTATGAAAGAGTAATCCTATTTTCATAAATGTAAGTTAAAAAAAATGAAATAGGTTAATTTAGTGAATCAATCATAGTTAGGGATAATTGAACCATAACCCCAAATAGGGTGATTAAAAAGTAAAAACACAACCTAGTTATTTGCTAAGAACTTTTAATTAAATTTAACTGCTGTCTACTCTGTTAAAGTTACATCTACATTTAATATCCCAAGTTAAACAATTACTTCATTCTAAATATTTTCTCATGGTCATATATTGCACCATGAGGAGGTGCTTCAGACTCTGAGGTTGGATGAGGCATTCCCAAACCCTCCTGGGAATATTGAGATGGCCCCTATGGTCCCGCTTCCAAGAATATGTGCCTGACTTCTTGCTCCCCTATGTTGATCTACATAGAAGAATTCTCATAGAGAAGAATTACCCCCTATAAAATTCTTCAGCAACTTATTTTCCATTCTCTATGTAATGACAATCAAAACACAAACTACACTTACATTAGGTTTATATTGTCAGGTGACAAATTAACATGTACTTAAAGTTAAAATAAAATTTCAGTGCCTCTAGAATCCCCAGATAAAATATTCCATAAACCCTCTGTTCAACAAAACAATTTAATGGATAAAATTAATTTTTGAGGGGCCAGAGTTATAGCACAGCGGGTAGGGCGTTGCCTTGCATGCAGCCGACCCTTGTTCGATCCCTGGCATCCCATATGCTCCCCCATGCAGTGCCAGGAGTAATTCCTGAGCAGAGAGCCAGGAGTAACCCCCTGAGCACGCTGGGTGAGACCCTAAAAGCAAAAAAAAAATAAAATTTTGAAAACTCCAGGACATAGTTCTAAGACCATACAGCAAATAGTGAAGCATTTAGTTCAGGACACTTACTAATCTAAGGAGCGATGATAGTCACTGCAGTTAATCCTCTTCCTCTCTTTTTTCTCTCCTACCCCAACAGAAATAGAAACTTAAACATATACAACCTGGGATTCAGAGCTTCCTCTTCACTGGGTCCAAATCTGGGGTTTCTGTGGGTCCATTTTGGGACAATTGGGTTACAGCATTTCTCACCTCCCAGCTATTCATTGCGAATCTACTCGGTGAAGTCACAAAGATAAATCTCTCTCTCCCTCCCCCCCCACACTTTCTATGAAATTCCTGCCTGCAATAAAGACTCCAACTCTTATATTTATTTTTTAAAAATTTTTTTATTATACCACAGTGAAACATACAATTACATACAATTACAAAGGTGTTCATTATTGGTTCTTGGTAATACAGTATACCAGCACCCATCCCTCCACCAGTGCCCCATTTCCACCACCAATGTACCCCACCCCTCCCGCCCACCCCCATGCTTCCTTAATAGCAGGTACCTCTCTTTCTCTCTCTGTCTCTCTCTCTGTCTCTGCATCTCTCTCCCTCTTATTTTACACATTGTGGCTAGCCCTGCAGGTATTTAGAGTTTATCACTTAAGTCTCTTTGTGTATATTCAATGGTGCAACTCTTATATTTCTTAAGACTCCAACTCTTCTTAAGCAACAGAAGCCCTGCAGCCCTAGCTCACGTTAGGGGAATGGTTATGGCAGGGCTGAGAATATACAACCAGCACCTACCATCCCTCACCAGGGAGTTACCTGCAGGAACAGAGTATGATTCCCAGAGAGGCAGGTTATCAATTCCCTACCTTACCCCTTCACACCCCCAACCCGACTCTAGAACCATGTAGAGGGATTCTGTCCAGAGAAAGGGAGGTCACACAAGAACTCAATTTCTCCAGAAGGAAACTGACTATTTGAGACAGATAGTGAGGAATTAAGAGTTTAGTAACTGGTAACTAAAGTAAAGTAACGGGCAACTTTAGATGACTGGTAACTTTTAGTATTTAGTGATTTAGTAAAAAGAAAAAAAATGTACAGAGGCACATGTTACACAATTAAACATAGCAGTATACAGGTAAACTGAGTCAAGAAAGATTGGGATACCACAATATTGCATAAATAGTAACTATACACTTTCCAAATTGGATGTGCTTCATCATCACAGTTCAAATAGCAAAAGATATGCATATACCTGGCCCAGCTAGGGCCTATGTTTATGGGCTTCTCTACCATGAGGGTTTGTGCAATGGTTCTCTGTGAAGTTCACACAACAGTTACCTAAAGATGCATTTCTTAAGTACATCCTCATCATTTAAGCTATGTCTGACTGCATCCAAGAAATTAAAATCAGAGATTAAAATATAAGGATAGCCACTCTCAATTTTGAAAGACGAAGAGAAAATCTTGAAAACACCAGAAGTGACTTACCACAAAAATCAACCACTTGCATCCTTTTACCTGGGTTTAGCTCCTGACACCACTTACTGCCCCATCCTGCCAACGGAAGTGATGCCTGAATGCAGAGCCAGGAGTAAACCTGCATATGACTGGCTGTGACCTACACGACCTAAAATATGAATAAAGATCTTGGTGTCAGAGTGATTCTACAGTGGTTTGAGTATTTCCCTTGCATGCAGCAGACCCAATTTCAGTCACCAGCATTCCATTTGGTCACCCAAGCCTCCCAGGAGTCATTCTTGAGCACAGAGTGAGGAACACCATCAGCATTGCCAGGTGTGGTCCAAAACATAACAACCACAAAAAGAATAACATCTCTCTAATAAGTAATTTTAAATTATCCCCTCTGGACACTGGGAAATGAGAGCAAATTAAATCAAACCCTCCGAAGAAAAGAAGAGATAATAAATATTATTGTAAAGGTTATTAACATAAAGTAAATCAATGTAGAAAATCAAGGAAAACAAAAGTTGGCACTTTGAAAAAGATTTACCAAATCAATAGACTTTAACCTACACTTCTGAGGGGGGAAATGAGACCTGACCTAAGAGAAACAAAGCATTAGAAGGTCATGTGACGAATTATGTACTAACTGAATAGTCCCGGTCACAAATGCAGGGGGCACACAGACATCTGAGGGTCTCGGGGCCCATCCACAGAAGCACCACCATCAACCGCCCTGATGCTCCCTGCAGGCATGAACCCAAAGTCCCACCCAACTTAAGGGAAATAGAGCGCAGAACCCAAGCTCTGGGCAAGGGGATCCCTCTCAGAATCCCCTGTTTCCACCTCTCTCTCACTAGGAGGCTCATCGTAGCAATTTTATTTTTCCTGAAAAGGTAACTTTTTTTTAAATAAAAAATGTTCTGGGCAGGAGTGGGTTTCAGTCACAGATTGCAGGACTTCCATGTATAAGACCCTGAATTTGATTTCAACAGGGTTAAAGAAAATGGTGGGGATTAAAAATAAAATCAAATTTTCTGCCAGAAACTTTAAAAATGTCTCTTTTCCACTTCCCTGTTTCTATTAAGCTTTTTAAAATCAACACATCTTCAAAAAGAAGATAGATTGGTTTGAACTCTTACTATACACCTCCTATTCCTTCCTAATGACTAATTGAGAATTTATAGAATTTTAATTATTTTTGAGTATGGATAAACCACCCAGTCACCAGTCCATTTAAAGTTTTAATAGCTGTAGGGAAAGTCAGATACCCTCAAAGCTTTTCCCAATGGGTGCTCTATAAAAACGTCCCTACTACCTTTTAAAGACTCCTTAATTAATTTGGAAAAGTTTTTATGTGAGTCGCTTCACATTTATGAAAACATGAAATGACTGTCTTAGTTTCGGGAGGAACATAGAAAAACCTCATCTTGTGTTCTTTCCCACCTCACACCGCTCGGTTAGCATATCTGTCTTCCCCTAATCTCCATGGCCTCATAGCACATTCCTGCTTTCCAGAAACCCCTTAACATAATCACTACAAACACCCTACACATCCTCTTCACAATCCTATTCATATCTTCACACCCTCCATACATACATTCCTTTCACATGTTCTTCATGCATGTATGCTATCCCACCTTCTTAACATGAGCTCTTTTTTCCAAGAGATACTGCAGGTGAGTAACAACTGCTACTGTCTTTGTGTTTGCTATTTTTTCTGGCAGTTCCCAAGTTAGAAGCTTACTAATGCCATGGACACCATCTTTGGGGAATAAGAACGAGGGAATAAACGATCCCTGGTACTCGAACCCCATTCTCCAGGGAGACATGATCCAGGCCAGTGAGGGCTGTGCTGCTCTGGGTTCCTGCCTGGACAGCATCTCCTGTTGCCTGAGTCCTCAGTCACCTCTACACTCTGCTCTTTTCTCTCAGTGAGGCATGACTCTGGGAAAGAGCTTGGAATTGAGCTCAGATGTCTCTGGAATAATATTCTCACTTGGAGGTATGGCTTTTTTGGCACATGCCCAGCAGGGATGCAAAAGACATCTGGGCAGCAGACACAGATACTAGGCAGAAGATGCATGTGGAGTCACTTAAGTACCAGGATAGCTGAGTGATGAGACGGGACCGCTGAAGGAGGGGTCTGTGAAATGAACCATCTTGTCTTCATATAAAAGTATGGGGAAAGAAGGTGTAGAGCTGATTAGGTGACTTCCTTTTTCCCAACAGAAAAACAAACTTTTAGGCTTTGGATTCTGATGGAAAAAGCTCTGGGGTATGTTTCAATATGCTGATGATGAATCCCATGACTGATCATGGATGGTCCTTTCCTTGGCCTTTCTTGAGAATACTGAGCCCCTTCCACAAAACACAGCACTCAACACACCATCCATAACCCAGTGAAAAGAGCCAAAAACTTTCTCTAAATCCTGTTACATCAAAAGCAACTTCAAATCAGTTGCCTTAAGTGTCTTAAATGATTATACCAACAATGGTGCTATTGACCCTTCAAGAATGGTTTGGCACTAAAATAAAAATAAACAGAAAACAGAATCACTAGCAGCTGTTGAAACTACAAGTCATAAAGGACTAAAATGGAGGCTACTGGCCATTTGCCCCCCAAAACCAGTGGGAGGTCCCACTCTTGGGAGTTCCTGGGCCCACTAGGCTGGTTCCAAGGACCTGACCTGGACTCCTTGTGAAACGTAATGACTGTGTCCTAGGGAAAAGCTCTTTGGAGTTTGAGTTCTCCCATGAATGACACAATGTGTGTGCATGTACTTAATAAATTACAATGCTTGGGCTAAAAAATGTGGAGTCCCACCAACCCAAATAGTCAGTTTGCCTAGAAGTACACCTGCTCATTGTTGCCGAAAGGCTGGAAAATGTATCTGCTGGTAAAGGATTTTCAGGAGCACAGTAAAACCGAGCTGTGCCTGAGGAGATATGGAGAATAGGTCTGACCTAACATAACTATTCATGGGGTAGCAGATCCAAGAGCTTGCATGAATTTGCAGGTTGACTAATGTCAGAGAAGCTGATTCTCTGCTGTGCTTGGGGTGCCCTCTGTAGCTCTTGCTTTATGGGCCAAAGGGGTTCCCACACAACCTATAAGTGAATAATATCAATTATACAGATGGTTTCCACAGGGTTCACAATGTGTAAGACACATCTCCAAAGCCAGTGTGGAGGTTCAAGAGATTGGTTGCCAACTTGGGGTTCAGGCTCTTGTCAACTCTTGGCCCTGCAGCTCCCACAGGCTCTATCAGGTTATGACTTTACTGTCTATATCAGTGTTTTCCGAGGTGGGCAGGTAATACTCTCCTCTGTGCCTTCACAAAGGAATGATCCAATGGATGGTAGTAGTCCTGGGTGAAATGGAGAGGTACATTCCATTTGTTTAAGAAAGGTAGATTTACATGGTGGGATATTTGTCAAATAAGCCGGGGAACTTCTGGAAACACACGAGCTCTGCTGATCAGGGATGTCTTTTGTGGTGGCAGGGGATGGGGTGTGGTGGGAAGGGTTGCCCAAGCTAACCAGGCCCATGTTTCAACGTGAGAGCCTGAAGATAGAGTGGGGCTTGTACACTGTGGGATGCCCCAGACATGCTCAGGTGACTCTAACCACACTCAGTGTCCTTGTGTCTCCCAGGGTTATACCTGGGATGTTTAGGAGATAATGTAGGACCAGCAATCAAACTGGGGTTACCATATGCCTTAAGCCCCCTCTAATTCCTCTGTATCTTTATTGATGGATATGTTTTGACTGTGAATCTGTCACGTGGCTTCTTACTTGCATGAGTTTCTATGTAGAGAACTGTAAAGCCACAGTGAGTGATCAATACAATGTACTGGACAGTGGCCGACTGGCCCTGGTTAGAGCTTCAATCTGTAGAAGGAGCTGGTCCATGGTAGACTGACCAACTCTGGATCCTGGCAAGGCTGAGTCTAAACTTCCAAGGCAGTACCAGTGCTCTGGACTTTGACATAGCCAGGTCACTTTTATCTGATAATCTACACATATGAGTGGCACTGTGAGCTCAGGGGGTGGATTTCCTCAACATCCACCAGTTGCTGCCTGGAATTATGAGTGCAGAGAGGTCATGAACACTTGGTGTGAGCAGCCAAGGAACCAGAATTAACCTTGCTGACGAACGAGGTTAATTCCTCAGACCCAGCAAATGGCATTAAGAAAACACATATGGGAGGCACAGTGGTACATTTGGTCATGATTAATGTGAGATGTACAGTTTCAGAGACCCAAGACCATGCAGACATTCCTAAGTATGAGGGAATCAGTTCTTTCCAAGTCAATGAAGAAATAAAAATAGAAAAGTATAACATGTGTGAGTCAAAGCGAAGAGGAACATGCTTGCCTTGGCATTTTATGTTAGTAAGAAAAAACAAAGCAAAGTATTTTAAGATACCTGGAAACATGTTGAAGACCCCAGCCTTATCAATGGGAATATTGCAGATGAAGTCTGCTAGGAAATTAGAGTGACCCAGTGAGTCTGAATGTCATCAAGCAGGTCAATCGGAACTGCTCATTTCCTTCTGGAAAATAATCATCACAGAGTAATACCATAAGGATAGTCAAGTCATGAAACCTCTTCTGTGCAGAGATTCGTGCTTCCTAATTTCTGTACATTTTATCACATTTATGGAGGGAAGAGGAAGAGGAGGTGGAGGAGGAGGAGAAAGAGAATGAGGCAGAGGAGGAAGGAAGAAGAAGAAGAAGAAGAAGAAGAAGAAGAAGAAGAGGAAGAGGAAGAAAGAAGAAGAAGAAGATAATAATGAGGAGAAAGTGGAAGAACAAGAGGAGGAGGAGGAAGGGGAGGAAGAGAAAGAATGAGGCAGAGGAGGAAGGAAGGAAGAAGAAGAAGAAGAAGAAGACGACAATAATGAGGAGAAAGTAGAAGAACAAGAGGAGGAGGAGGAGGGGGAGGAGGAGAAAAAGGAAAAGGAAGAAAAGGAGGAGGAGGGAAAGGAGGAGAAATAATCTCAGCCTGCTTTGAATTTTAATGAATAGTGTTGACAGGATAAGGAAAATTGAATATAAGAATCAATGGAACAGACATCTCTGAATACAGCAGTTATGTGTACCTAGGTCGAGAAGTCAACATGATGAACGACCTAAAACCTGAGCTGCGCAGGAGGAAGAGAGCAGCATGGAATGCCTTCAAAGGCATCGAAGAAATAGCTAAAAGGACAAAGAACCTCTGGCTCCAAGCACATTTCTTTGACTCCACCGTTCTCCCTGCATTAACATACGCCTCAGAGACCTGGGCCCTACAAAAGCAGGATGAGAATGCTATTCGGGTCTCCCAGAGAGGAATTGAAAGAGCTATGCTTGGAATATCACACCTCACTCAAGTGAGAGAAGGTATCCAGAGTTCCGACCTTCATCAATGATCCAGAGTCAGGGACGCTGTCTCGTTTGCCAAGGCATCGAACATCAGATGGGCTGGACATGTAATGCGATTTGGAGACGACCGCTGGACTAGAATGGATCCCACGGGATGTCAAAAGATCACATGGCAGCCCACCTACAAGATGGTCAGACTTCCTTGTCAAGACCCTGAAGGAACGGTTTGAGGCTCTTCATATTCCTGAATCAACCAGATGCCATTGGGCTACATTGGCACGTAAGAGGGTCCAATGGAAATGTTACTGGCGCCCGCTCGAGCAAATCGATGAATAATGGGATTCAAGTGATCAAGTGATCAAGAAGAATCAAAGAATATTTGCGGGTTGGAAATGACAAGGAGGAAAGGAGACTGAAAACTCATAGAAAACTGTCAGTGTAGAAACAAAACCTCACCAAGAAAGAAGTGTGAAAGGGGAATAACCAAAGGAAATAGAGATGAACTGAGAAACATAAAGTCTTTTAGATAACCAAATCTGGGCAAAAGGAAATAGCTTTTTGATATATCTTTAAGTTAGGCTGTAATATGCATACATTTTGTATGCAGATTTGTATTCAAATTGTATTCAAATTTGAAGCATCTACAACCTCGAGATATCAATGCTTATTTCTGGCTCTGTGTTTAGGGTTCACTGTGTTCACTTTTGGAGAGATTTAGAGGACCATATGATATTCTGGGTATTAAACTCAAGTCAACTTTGCAAGGCAAACACTTTCCTTGCTTTACTATCTCTCTGGCAGCAGTTCCTACAAAAAAATATGACTTAAAAATTCCATTTAGTCATCACTGTCTGTCTGTCTTCCCATTGTTCATCGATTTGCTCGAGTGGGCACTAGTAACATCTCCATTAGTCCTGTCACAAGCAAGTGCAACCCAAGGGCATCTACTTGCTACAGGGACAGGAGAGCCCGAAACCATTCTTCAGGTTATGGAACTGAGGTCCATAATAGTTACTAGTCTTTGGCATAAAAGTAAATAAAACACGGTAGCTTGCCAGGCTTTACCGTGTAGGTGGTATAGTCTCAGTAGAAAGCTCTCAACCCGAGCATTTACTGATGAAACTTAAAGGGGGAAGATCAGGTTTTCTCTTGGAAACTTCAGACCCACAGCTGTGCTGCTCGGCCGGCCCCATGTGGAAGCAACCCATGGAGCTGACCTCCCGGTAAGGGGCTCGGCCATCCCCTGGCCAAGTCCAACATTGCTCCAAGGGTTTGCTTTCATGAACGAGGGAGAGACCATGCTGGCCGGACTCAGAGTGGAGTTTTGGGTCCTGCCCTTTCCTCTGCCTCCATGCCACTTGCCCCGGAAGAGAGAGACATTTACTCATATTTACTTGAAAAGTATTAGTTTCAGTTCTTCTGTTAGACCAAGTAAGATTGGGAATTGTGAGAGCCCCACTTTATAATCATAGGTATAATATTTTTAAATGCCAAAATATGGTTTAATAGATTAGATTTATGTGAGACAACTTTTTTCAATTTTTCTAGTTAAGATCATACAAACTAAAAACCCCAAGGTGATTCCTTATCTCTGTGCCCTAAGGTCTCTGATGCCATCATGTTCTATGTGTTATGGAATTTGCAGGGATCCTACAGTAAACTTTCTGGCTCTCCCATGAATTTACAGGTAAACCTAAAAGCTCTAAGTACAAGACCTTCAGAGATCTGCACAGGGGCTCGAGAATTAATACAGTAGGTAGGGCGTTTGCCTTGATTGTGGCTGATCCAACTTTGATCCTCAATGCCCTAAATGGTGCCCTAAGACTCACCGGGAATGATACCTGAGTGCCAAGCTAGGAATAAACCATGAGAATCATCAGACATGGACCCCAAAACAAAACCCCAAAAAGGCATTGTTACAAAACAGATTATTTACAGCCTTGTGTCCGGTGAGCTCTGTGGTTTGTTAAGCAGTCGCAGAGAAAGATTGTGAAGCATGTCCGGTAAGGGTGGAGCTGTGCTTAGAGGTGGTATGCAATGTCCATGGAGAGTTCCTGACCCCATCTGTCTGGGTGTTAGTGGCTAATGTGCCTCTTTTACAAATCATACTGTGAATCTAGGATCTCAGACTTTGGAAGTAGAGTTGGCACTTCTGGTGCACTCAATTAAATGAGGTCGTTATGGTGACCCTAATCCAGTACCACTGCTGTCCTCATTGCAAAAAGTGAATTTTGGACAGAGGAAGATAGCATGTGAACGTGGAGATGATCAAGTACAAGTGAAGCACCACCACCTCCAGAATTGTCTTCCCCTACTGAAATGCTGTCCCCATTGCCCCCTCCCTCAGCCCCTGGCACCCACCATTCTGCCTCCTGCATCAATGACTCTGACTTCTCTAGATCTCTCATGTAAGTGCCATCTTGCAGTATTTGTTCTTCCTAACCAGCTTATTTCACTATGCATCATGTCCTTGAGACATCCCCTTCTACGGCATGTACCAGAATTCCAATCCTTTTTAAGATGGACTGGACTCAAATGCCTGTGTATAACGTATTTTGCATATCTATTGCATATCTGTTACTCATCCATCAATGAGCATGTTTTCATTATTGTTAATAATAACATACATGCAAGGCTCCATCCCTGTGGGTGGGTCATGGTGTAGGTCCAAAGGTGCTTCCTTTTTCTCTTAGTTGTTTTTGCTCTGGACTCACTCTTGGTTATGTGCTCAGGGATCACTCTTGGCATATTTGGGACACCTTATGGGGTTCCAGAGATCAAAGTTAGGTCAGCACATGCAAAGCAAATGCACTTGCTTTGTTACCCGCTGCACTATCACTCCTGGGCTCTCTCTCTCTCGCTCTCTCTCTTTTTACTTGGAGCAATGAATTCTTTCCTACCAGAAACTTAGGTCTGGGAGTTTAAGCAACCAAAGGAGACCAGTGCTGGGGGAGAGAAGAGGGCTCAGGAATCCCCACTCTTCACTGGAGCTGTGCACATCCTAGCTGTCCCATTGATGGCTACCTTTGCTTTCTAGGTAAACAGTAACAGAGTCTTGGGGCTCTGTTCTTTTCTACAGCTACACAGTCTGAGAGCTCACAACCCTGTGTACACTGTCTAGGATTCTTCCTGCCCTCCTGGGGGTTGGGGGAAGCCTCTATCTTTCAGGGTTCCCCAGGACTCTGCAGCAGAAATTCTTATCTTTTTTTTTAAAAGTATTTTATTATACCACCGTGAGATATACAAATAAAAAGATATACAATTAAAAAGTTCATGTTTGGGTTTTGGTCATACAGTGTTTCAGCACCCGTCCCTCCACCAGTGCCCATCTCCCACCACCAACATCCCCGGTTCCCTCCCCCATTCCCCAGCCCTGCTCCATGGCAGGTTCTTTATTTCTTTCCCTTTCTCTCTCTTTCTCTTTTCCTTCCCTTCCAGACTATGGATTACAGAACATACATTAAAAGGTTGTCATGGGTATCCTTTTGCCTCTATTTAATGCTCAGTTCTAGGTTGGCATTAGTACCCTCGACTATTATTAGCACCCTGTTCCATTTTCTCTTACCTAAACTCTGACTCCCACACGTTTGTGATAAAGAAATTCTTATCTTATAGCCCTGTTAGCAGCAGTTCCAGCTGGCAGCGCTCTGTCTGTCTGTCTGTCTGTCTGTCTGTCTCTTTCTCTCTCAGCAGCTTCTTTCAGCATTGGTGTTCTTGGTGTCAGCCCTCCCTCTCAGGAGACCTCTAGATCCTGGCCTTCAGCTGTGCTCCAAGTTGCCTATCTATCAATACTATAGCCCTTTCCCAAACTCTCAGAATTCTCTCTAGTGGCAGCTGTTCCTGTTCTCTCCCTTTTGGGATGGAGGCTCTCCATGCTCATCCCTGTGGAAAGGAAAGTCCAGCAGGAGCCCTAGGTTCACTGCACCCCTGTAACAAGCCAACACAATGCAAAGGTTTTTCTGCAGTCATGCAGGTAGACCTATGCAAACACTCAAGGTTTTACTTCCAAGATCCTATAGTTTTTCCCAAGTCCTGTCTCCAAGTTCCCTCTGTACTTCACCAAAACCAAGGGCCCATTCCCATTCTGGGCTCCCAGATATGCTACTCGGCATGTAGCCTCTTTAAGATGAAGGCCTAAGAGCTTAGTGTGGGAGAAAAGCCTAATACATCCTCCCCACATACAAATATCTTCAAGAACTGCTTCCAATTCTTTTTAGATTATATACTCATAGTTATCTATTAAATATGTTCTACTCTGAAGTTCTATCACAGGAGAAGATCAGATTCAACAAAATTTTGAAATTCCCCCAAATTTCTGTTCCATGGATTCTCTGTAGCTGGTGGCCAAGTAAAGTGGGAAGCGATGGAGGAGACTCAAGGAAAGAGTATTTCCACCTCTCTGCTCAACCCACCTCAGCCACCAGCTCTCAGGGCAAGGTCTGGCTTAGGTCAGGACTATTAAGTCTGCTGCAAGCACTTTACACTGCACAGACAGATATTCAACACCTGTCAGCCCCAGGAGGCAGCCATGGAGTTGCACCTGGAATGTTCTAGCATGGGGATGGCATGGGAGATGATCCCTGTCACCTGATTTCTCGGGAGCCGTGGACTCAGGCAGGAGCTAAGAACTGCTCTTTGCTGGAAAATAAGGTTAGTCCTAACTTCCATACAGGCATTCGGGACCTGTTTCCTTTTCCTCACAAAGAAGTATTTCAGGAGGCAAAATAGTGAGGCAAGATAGTCTTCACTGAATGAAACTTGTTTAGCAGGATGTGAGAGGAGAGAAAGAGAGGAAACACATGTTTGAGAGAGAGCACGGGATTCTCCAGACTGGAATAAAAAGCCAAGACACATAGAGAGAAGCAAACTAGATTACGTTCAAGGGAGAACATGGGCTTGAAGAGCAAACCCCAAATAGCTTTTAGGAGGAGCTTTTACACAATCAGTCCAGATGATTTCTTCCTGTAGTTTTGGCATATAAAAATGAATCTGGGCATGATCATAGGAAGGCTTTGTCCCATTCATGGTCTCTTCAGCATCTCAGATTCTCCTGTGATTTTTGCTTCTTCTGAAAGGTCCACTCTTCTTGGGAGGTGCCTCAGTTTCTCCTCTCCAAAGAGTTCTGGATTTGTATTTCAAAGGAACGTGTTCTTCATGTCATTGGGCTACGCCAGGACTAGGTCATCTCCTAAATTTTATTATTTTCCAAATATATTACCAGCCTCCTCCAACTATCTGTCTGCTCAACAAAGAGACAATTGGTTGATTCTGACACTGAGGCAGAAAAGCCAGGCCCAGCTTCAGATCCAGAGGGCTTTGTTGTTGTTTTTCTGGTTAGGCTGTTCTGTTTCAAGGAAGGTTTTCTGTTTTCTCTTGTGAATTGAGGTGATTCATTTGTGGGGCTGCAGAGGTACTGCATTGAAAATCATGAGAAAAACTGATGCTAGTTACTAGCTGCTCTGTCCAGACATGGAATCTGTGACCCCAGAGGAGGCTGGTGGGAGGGAAGGATATACGTGGGGTCCTTAGCCTTTGTCTCCTGAACTTTAAGCATTTTCTTGGAATAGGAGCTACTTGTTCATGGTTGGTGTATGGCTAAAGCAATGCGACCTTTCCCAAAGAAAGTGTGAAGTACGGCTAGCATTCTTTCCCTCAGAGACCCCTTAAAGGTCCTTTGTCAACTTACTCACTGTGTCTGCTTTGCTTCCTTGTGGTCACGAGAAATGGAGGACACATTTTCACCCCTCACCGGGTTTTGGATACAATATTCAGACTCTGTAAGTCGACATCATTATTTGGTCTGGCATTTATTCTAATATACAGGTTTTAGCAGGTATTGAGTGAGGTCTCAACTTTCCAGTTTTTGACCTCAAAGTGGACCATAGAGGTACCACTGAGCCTTGCAGAAGCTATAATGGAGCTTGGGTATTGCAAATAATCCAAATATTCAATAGCTTTTTCATGAAAGCTTGAGGGGAGTAGCAGAATGAGAGTTTAAGGTTAGTATTCATTGGATATACCTTTTTATATAAAGTTTATGTTGAAAAAAAGCAAGAATCCCTTAAAGCAACACAATTAAGAAACCAAGGAAGGTGGTTTTGGGGAACTTCTGGGGGCTTTTTCTTCTGACAAGGACTTTTTCACAGAACTTAGATATTTTACTACCCCAAATTGAACATGACAGGGACAGTATTGGAGACCTCTTAGGACCTACTGAACACCCGTGGTCTACTGACAAGACTTGATGATGAGTTGTCAGAGACCACACCAGGAAATGTCAAACCAAATAGGAAATAGACCCTATTTCCTCTAGAAAAAAATGACCCCAAGGCAGTACACACAGTCTAGACTTTGCCCCAATAATCCTTCACTTTATAGTACTAAACATCCCACTCCACAGAAAGACTTAAGATGCAATGTATATGTTGGCATGAACCCAGAAGGAGATAAGCCAGAGGCAATACACAATGACACTTATATAGAATATGAACCCAGAATTCCTAGGCTACTTAAAGGCAAAACCCTCCCTTCATGCTTGCATGTAGAAAATAAGGAATCTTGTCTGAGCCAAATTTACCTGCATCTTTCTTTTTCCAAGTTTGTATCTGGGAAGAAGTGTGATTGAAACCATTGGTGACAAGTACAAAACTTTTCTACAAAGGTCAAAGAAATTCTATGAGTTCTAAAAAAAAATTACATGCAATGCTGATAGAAATGTACCAGAGTGAGACTTGTGGGATGCAAATACAGCTGTGTATACAGGGAAAATTGTGACCTTAAAGTTATTTGTTAAAAAGGAATAAGAATGGAAGTTATTTGTGTAGGCATCTGAAAGTAAGAGAAACAGTAGTCAGTTTAACTCAGAAATATGATGGAATAAATAATTATAAAAGCAGAGTTAATTAAATACAAACAAATAAGCAATACAGAAAATCAACATAATTAGCAATTGGTTTTATGAAATTAGAGATCTGAAAAGGTGGTGAGAAAATAAGGAGGAGGAAGATGAGGAGGAGGAGAGATAATCAGCAACAATATTAAAGAGGCCTCAACACAGATTTTGATCATATTTTGACCATCAAAAGACAATATCAAGTGTGGTAAGGCAAGTTAGAGAGTGGGAGATATTTGCTATTTAAATATTTGACATAGGGGTTGTGTTGTTGAGTTTCTGCACCTAGTTCTAGCAGGGGTGTGGAGAGACTTTCCCACAAGCAATTCTAATATCCAACTCAATTCTTTCACTCCCCACTTGGAGATAGCATCAAATTCTGTCTTAAAAGACTTTCTCTGCTTCAGACAAAAGTCACCAGCTGCAGACTGTCAGCTATGTGTCGGGACCACAGATCCAGTACCACTGATAGCAATCCAGACACAAAGTGATCAGTCAAGAAAGAACTTTATTGACAGGTTGACAGGTTAGAAAATTGGAGAATATTGTCCTCAATCTAACTATCCTGTCTGAATGGTCACCAGAGGGGGTTTTATAGGATCAGAGGCCAGAGAAACACATTAAAAGCAAGCAAACAAACAAACAAACAAAAAAACATGGTTCAATCGGTCCCCTCCAGGGCTATGCTCCTGAGGCACACCTCATTTTTTTCTGCAAATTTACACTAAGAGGTTGTGAGTAAGGATTCAAGACTGTTCTTGAAATCTTGGAGTTTGTGAAAAAGAACTATTGGACAACTTTCCTATCCAGATGAACTGCAGGTTTGAGTATGGATATCAGTTCACTTCCTTTGGCACAATTTACATCTAACTGACCACAGATTGGAGGGCTTGCATCCACTTTTCAGACTTTGGGAGCCCTTGGCAAATCCAGATTGTTATCTGTGCTTCTGGTCAACTATAAATCTGGTTCCCAGTATCACCTCTTGATTTTGAATAATTTGCTAAAATAACACAGAACTGTTTGTCTGTTTGCTTACTAAATAACCCATTTATTATGAAAGATATAAATTTTTTGGTTTTGGGACCACAACCTGGCAGTGCTCTGATGTGACTCTTGGATCTGTACTCTGGGGATTACTCCTACTGGAGCTCAGGGGACCATATGGGATGCTGGAGATCAAATCCAGGTCAGATGTGTGCAAGACAAATACCCTACATGCTCTACTATGTTCCCAACTCTACAGAGGATTTTGAAGGCTAAGAACTAAGAGCACATAAAGAGAAGCAAAGAATGAGATTCCAGAACAGAACTCATGACCTTATGGGAAAATGTAGTACACTGGTGGAGGGGATGGGTGCTGGAACACGGTATCACTGAAACCCAAACATGAATATCTTTGTAATTATATATCTCATGGTGGTATAATAAAAAATTAAAATAAAAATACATAAATGCTTAAAATAAAAGTGAAACACTAGGTCTAAAGTGATGCCTTTTAGGTGGCTGATCCAAGTTTAATCTCTGGCACTAAAAGATCCTGTTGCAGGGGGGAGAGGTGACCACCACGAGAAGAAGTAGGGTTCCCTGGAGATCTTGCACTTAACGTTGCAGGTTATCTGACACCCGGTTATCTCACCAATTACATTAAGTAAACTGGGGAGTGAGAGAGCTCCCACCTCTTGGTCGGATCCACCGTGGCCACCTGGGGAAGTGCCTGGTGTGGGTTAGAAGTGGTAAAGTCTGTTCTGAGCACCCAGGAGGCATGGATGCTTGTATCCCAGAAGCCCCTTGAGGCAACTGTTAAGTTGTGCCTGAAGTCCACCTGAACTGGTCCCACCATCTGACTTCTTGGATTATGTGGACTCAGACCTAAGGGAGGAAATGCTCTATAGAGGAAAGGAAAGTGGGTTCTAACCTTTTAACCTCAGCATGAACCTGCCAGGAATGTCACCTTCTCTTGCAAAAATTCAGGAGGAAAGGTAATAGTGAAATAAGCAAAATAGTTTTATTTAAAGAAATTTATTTAGAAGAGAGACAGAGACAGAGAGACAGAGAAGTGCCTGTCAAGAGAGACAGGCTGGAGGAGGTGGGGGAAGGAATCTG
>JAJIBD010033378.1:0-68039 GCA_021461705.1 Cryptotis parvus | reverse complement strand
TCGTCCTTGCTTGTTGCCCCCACCGAGGCAGGCACAGTGACAGCCAGACCTGTGGGCTTAGGAGATGTTCTTGTACCAAATGAGGCTCCAGGAGTTTTATTTTTGAACATTCGTTTCTTCCCCTCCTCCATTTTGGGACCATAAGTTAAATCCCGTTCTTTATTTTCACGATGGTCTTTTCTACATAATAACAAACCGTTCAAAGGGGCACCTGCTGCACGGCTGGAGCAACAACCATTCCTGTTCCCTGCAAGGTCCTTCCACAGGTACAAGACTGTCCACATGGTAATGCCAGGCTCCCCTGCATTGTTTTCCTCCCACTCCACCTGGCCCTCCGCTGTCAAAAGCACATCTTTTTATATTCATTCATTCATTCATTCATTCATTCATTCATTCATTCATTCATTCATTCATTTGCTTTTTTTTGGGTCACACCCAGCAATTCTCAAAGTTAAACTCAGGAATCACTCCTGGCGGTGCTCGAGGGACCATATGGGATGCCAGGGATCGAACCCAGGTCAGCTGCGTGCCGCGGCAAATGCCCTCCCCGCTGTGCTACCGCTCCGGCCCCTCAAACACACCTTTTTTTTTTTTGTTTTTTGGGTCACACCCGCAATGCTCAGGGTTTCTCCTGGCTCTGCACTCAGGAATTACTCCTGGTGGTGCTCGGGGACCATATGGGATACCGGGATCGAACCCGGACGGCATGGGCCAGCCGGGATGCAAGGTAGATGCCCTACCCGCTGGGCTATCGCTCCGGCCCCAAAACACACCTTTTAAATGCGACTATAAGGTACAATAAAATAAGTGTGCCGATCATACTCTGACTGGAGGTAGGTCATAAGCAACCTACTGTAAAACAATGGTTTGGCACTCGTATAATTAATTCTATCATCTAGTAAAGATGGCAGCAAACTTGCATACAAATGAGGTGGATGTGCTTGCAGATTTTCACAGAAAAAATGAAAATATTGGCTAGACGTTTGGTGGTATTGCAGGGTGGTGAGCTTCTTCAGCGTTTGCAGAGCTGAGCAATATTTCAAGTTTTAATCACCAGCACTGAAAACGCTTGTTTCTGTAAAGGCAGAGCACAAAACTGGCAGAAACTGTCTTGGGGCTGTTTCAGAAAAGGTTGGAGATTCTGTGCTAAGCCCAAGCTTGAGAACTTGTCAAATTCTTGAACTTTTGTTGTTGCTGTTGTTTTATTTTTGGGCCATGTCTAGCAATGCTCAGGGTAACAACTCCAGGCTCCACACTTAGGAATTACACGTGCCCTGTGGGATGTGGGGATTGAACCCACGCCCTGTAGGAGGGTCCCTGAGGGGGACTGTGTCTGTCAGTCAGGAGGGAGGCACGTAAAAGCCGGGCTATGGCAGGGACCTGGCAGGTCCGGAAAAGGAGAGCCTTAGAGCTTGAGAGGAAGAGGAAAAGGGGAGAAAGGAAGGGGTGGAGAGAGAGAGACAGTGAGGGAAAGAGAAAGGGAGGCTAGAGAGCATGAAGGAAGGAAACCCAGAGAGAACCAGTGTGAGAGAGCCAGACTGGGGGGCAGGAGAGAGAGACAGAGAGACAGAGACAGAGAGGCAGAGAGAGACAGAGAGAGAGACAGAGAGAGAGAGAGAGTTCCTGCTGTGTGACTCTGGGTGAGATAATGTCCCTCTCTGGGCGACAGTTTCCTCTCAGGTCAAAGGGGGCACAGTGTGGCGGTACCCAGGCTGCCAGGGAGGAGTCTGAGTTGCTCCCTGCTCAGTCACAAGTGCAAGCAGGGAGGAGTCAGGCTTTTGTCCGAGGGGGAGCACTACCTCTGGGGGAGGAGTGAGGGCATGCGAGCCCCCGTGGGGCTGGGGGGCCACATCTCTGCCCCTTAGTGACAGGCTGGTCCTGGAGTGGGGACAAGAACTGCTTTAAGGGCGGCAGACTGGGAACGCTCTCAGTGGTGGCTTAGTCTGGACCATCCAGGAGTCAGGGGGCCCAGGGTCATTGACTCCCCGTCTGCCCCCTCACTGCCGGTCCCAGTGCCGGCCTGGGCCCAGCCTGCAGTGATGCTGAGCAGCCGGTGCCCTGCAGGTCGGCCCCAGCACCCGGAGGAGCTGGTGACACTGCTGGAACGGGGGGGTCACCTGGGTGGGCTCCCACACTCCGACTCCATGACCAGGAGTGGCCATTTCCCGGCTCTTGGGGCCATGGAGCCAGATTCTCCTTGGGCATCTGACCTCCTGCGCAGCCCCCAGGGCCCTCAAGACCCATCACTGGCCAGGGTCCCGGATGAGCCGGGTGGAGCAGCAGGGGCTGGCCTTGCTTCTGTGAGGTGCCGAAGAACGGGGTTTCCCATACGATAACGTATAGGCCCATCTGCTTCCACTTAGCAGCTCGCGGGGAGCCTAATTGGCAGATCAAACCGTTCGATGTTCCATGTCAGATGAGTCGTCAGGCGAACCCCAGCGAGGGCTGACACTTTTGGACGGGGCCCAAGCCCTGCGCCTGACCACCGTGGGGCCTGGGGTGCTAATGGGAACCAGGCCCCACGCACGAGGCGGAGGAGATTAACAAGTGTCAAAAGGCTTTGAAGCGCCCAGGCAGATGCTGCTCTGCCCACGGCCCTGCACTGGGGGGGGCGGGGGTCTCAGGGGCTCCTGAAACTGAAGCTCCAGGCTTCTGGGTGAATGAGGGAATAGGTCCGAGACTGGGATTCCGACACTGGCTGTAGCTGGAAACTCAGCAGAGTTCTGCCTCGGGGTACCCCGGGCTCCCTGCTTCCGCCAGCATCTGCTGCAGATCTCCTGGGAGGAGGGGACTGGCTCTTGCTGTGTGACCTTAGGCAGAATGCTCTACCTCTCTGAGCCTCATTCACACCATCTGTAAAATGGGGAGGAAAATGTCCTGCCACACTTGAGATGAACAGGTGTGCTACATACAGAGCCCGGCTGGGCTCCTGCCTGGCACAGGGACTCACCCTGTCAGGGTCTTAGGACCTGTTAAAAGGAGCAAAGAGGGCCGGAGTGATAGCCCAGTGGGTAGGGCATTTGCCTTGCACGTGGCCGGCCTGTGCCGGCCCGGGTTCGATCCCCCGGCATCCCATATGGTCCTCTGAACACCACCAGGAGTAATTCCTGAGTGCAGAGCCAGGAGAAACCCCTGAGCATTGCCAGGTGTGACCCAAAAAGCAAAAAAAAAAAAAAGGAGCAGCTACTAGTGCGGCGTCCATGCAGGGTGGAGCCTCGGAGCAGGCAACTGTGTATCTGGCTCCAGTGTCCAGCAACTCCAGCCTTGGTGTTCACTGACAGGAGGCTTCCCTGTCTCCTGTGACACGGCGCTCTGACTGAAACACGTGTCCGTGTGCTCAAGCTTCCTTGTCAGGTGCAGGGCGGGTCTCCAAACAGCCCCTGGCACCCCAGTGGTCCTGTCTCCCCACCGGGAAGGGCGGGCGGGGGAGGGAGGCTGCTTAGAGCCTTCCTGGGCTGGTGAGTTAAAGGTGGTTTCCAAAGATCAGAGGCAGCCGCGCTGTGGCCTCGATGTCACCCAGGACTTGTCACGCTGTGACCTTGCCCCTAACCATGGGCGCCACCCAGGACTGTGCCACGCTGTGACTATGGACCGTGTTCCCCAGGACTGTGGGTGTCCCCTTGGTCAGGCCATGCATGCAGGAGTGTGCTGCGTCCCTGCGAAGATGCTCACCTACCCAGGAGTGGCTCTGGCCAGGGCTGCTCTGCCGGGTTGGACCTTCCCTAAGGCAGCTCGTGTGCCAGGGCTGGATGGCGTCAAGGTGAGTCTCGCAGGCCCATGTGCAACAGAGCAGGAGTTGCCCCATCTTCAGGGGCCCTGGGGTCCCAGAAGGCACTGCAAGTTCATTGCATGAACCAGATTCTCCCCGCTCACCGTGACTTTCCCCCTTCACTCCCACAGGTGCTGATGGTGCAGCCGCTCCCCAGTGAACTGCCTGCTGACCCTTGAAGCCCTGTCCAGGGGTTTTGCAGTCTGGGAAGTGAGCGAGGAAGTCTCCCTGAGTTTGGCAGCCATTGGCTTTGGCAGCGGCAGGATTCTGGTGAGGACTGAGGGGTCACTTCACTTGATCACTTGATCACTTGATATCCTGTTATTCATCGATTTGCTCGAGTGGGCGCCGGTAATATTTCCATTTGACCCTATTACGTGCCAGTGTAGCCCAATGGCATCTGATTGCTTCAGGAATACAAAGAGCCTCAATTCGATCATTCAGGGTCTTGATGAAGAAGTCTGACCATCTTGTAGGTGGATGGCCACGTGATCTTTTGACATCCCGTGGGATCCAGTCGGTGGTAACGGCTCTAGTCCAACGGTCGTCTCCAAATCTCATTACATGTCCAGCCCTTCTGATTTTCTTGGCAAACGAGACAGCGTCCCTGACTCTGGATTGTTGACGAAGGACTGAGGGGATCCGAGAATATCTCTAGCTGAGGCAGGTGCTGGTCCTGAGGCTGGTTGTCATGGTGACCATGATAGACATGGGAAGAAATGATGGAGCCATGTTGGTTTCCCTGAGTGGGCTTGCCTGGACCCCTCACTCCGGCTCCTGTCCTCTGGTTGCTCTCCTCCCCACCAGGCCCTCTCAGTGGCCTGTTTTCCTGACCTCCAAATTTCCCAGTCTCTTTTCCTTCTAGTCTGCCTGGTGTGGCCCTCTGGGGCCTGTCTCTGGCCCCCCAGCTCACACCCTGCTAACAGTCTATCTATTTGTGTGCCTGGGGCCTGCCTTCCCTTTCTGGGGCCAGATTTCAGGGTTTCCTGTAGCTGTAGGAATGCCCCTTTGCTCTGGTGCCACCCTACGAGACTATAGGCAGAAGGCGGTTGAGGACAGAGGGCAGGGACGGTGAAGGTGGTGGTGCTGATGATGAGGGAGTGTGTGCTGGGGCGTGGTAGTCACAGTGGGAGAGACAGCGAGGAGGTGCTGGAGGTGACGCTGGTGGTGGTGACTGTGGTAGCGTTGATTAAGATGTTCGTGATTGTCGTGGCGTCGGTGATTGTGGTAGCGTTGATTAAGAGTGTTGTTCGTGATTGTGGTGGTGTCGGTGATTGTGGTAGTGTTGATTAAGATATTGTTCGTGATTGTGGTGGTGTCGGTGATTGTGGTAGCGTTGATTATGAGTGCGTGGTGGTGATTGTGTTTTTTGGTGAGTGTGCTGCTGTTGGTGGTGGTGATTGTGTTGCTATTAGTGGTGATGAGAAGGATATTAGTAATGATCCTTTCTTCTGGCTCAATTTCGTTTTTTTTCTGTTTGCTTGTTTTGTTGTTTTTGTTTTTGGGCCACACCTGACTATGCTCAGGGCTTACTCCCTGACTCTGCACTTAAGGATCACTCTTGGCTAGCTCAGGGGCTATATGGGGTTCTGGGGATCAAATCCTGGTCAGCCATGTGTAGGACAAATCCCCTACCTACTGTACTATTGCTCTGGCCCTTCAATTTCTTCATTGAGCCTTTGACTTAGGGACCAAAGTCAAGATCATGTGTGTATTTTCTTACATCAGCAAGACTGAGAACCTGCTCTGCATCAATCTGGGTCTCTAGGGGATTTCTCTGACTGAGTCAGGGAATAACGTCTGCGCCTGGTCGGCCTCTGTCCTGTGTGCCACCACTGACCCCTGCTCTAGAAAGCACACAGGCTCTGCAGACAGCCTGGGCTGTGGCTCGAGGAGCCATGGGACCAGCCTGATTCCCACTCCCGAGTGCTTGTTGCTCTGGGCCTCAGTTTCCCCACCCCAATAACGAGGGCTTGAGCAAGAGCTGCAGCCTAAGCTGTGTCACAGACTGCTCCGGCAATGGGAGCTGGTGTACTGGCGCCTCGTCACCCAGCCTGGCTGGCCGAGGGTCCTGCACCCTGGGGTGTCTCCTTTCCTTTCGCCCCTGGAAGGAATGGCGAGGCGCCCCTTCACAGCTGAGGCAGGTCCCTCTCAGCCCACAGCTGCCCTGTGTGGGCTTGTGTGCAAGTGAGCACACGTGTGCACACGCACACGCCTGTTTGCATGCACGTATGCCTATGTGTGTGTGAGTGCACATATTCATGAGCACATGCATTTCTGTATGTCTGTGTACATGTGCCTGCGTGACATTTGTGTATGCTTGTATGTGTGTGTGTGTGCGCATGCGTGTGTCGGTGTGTGTCTGGATGTGTGTGTGTGTGTGTGTGTGTGTAGTGTGTGTCTTTGTCCTTCCTCCAGCCCGGCCACCTTAGCCTGACGCACCATCTCCTCTCCCTGGGTTTCTGGGCAGCCCCTCACGATCTCCCAGCTGGCCCCTCTATGCTGTCCAAGTTCTCTTGAAAAGTTGTGTAGGGGCTGGAGAAGCAGCGCATGCAGGAAGGCGCTGCTGTCACACGGCTGCTTTGGGCAACCGCCCCACCAGTTCAGCCTGGCCCCACACACCTTCCCCAGGGCTGCCGGCTCACTTGTGAGCACAGTCACAGCCCGAGTCATAGCTCCTGGATGCCGCCACCCAGATCCGAAAACCTACAGTAGCTTGTGCTGCTTCCCTGTTCCAATGATTTCCACTCGTCACCCTGAAAGTGGTGTGGAGCTGAGGGAGCCCTCGGGCCGCCCCTCCTGTGGCCCCCCAGCTCCCCTCGCCCTCCTCGAGCCGCCCTTCCCCGTGGCCCCCAGCTCCCCCCCCCTCTCCTGCCTGCTCTCTCTGCTCTCTCAAGCACATTTCCATGCAGTCACAAAACTACCTGGGTCTGTAAGGGGACACAGCTGTCTCTGCCCTCCTTCAGGACTCTGCCCAGCACCCCCCCACTCACAGCAGCCCTCAACACCCCCTGTTGCTTTAGCCTTCCTCCCCTGCACCCCCAGCTCCGTCTCCTCCTCCTCCTCCTCAGCTTCTCCCACCTCCTGCATTGCTGGGACATGTATTCTGCCAATTCAGCCTGTCTGCCTGCACTCTGGAAGGGAATCTTCTCTCCTGTCCTGATCGGGACCCTCCCTCCCTTGGGAGGGGCTTGGCTTATAGCAGATACTCAGAAAATGTTTGTGGTTTGTCGTGCTGCGTGGCTTTGTGTTCAGGTTGCAGCGGGCACCCGCACCCTGGTGGTTGCTAGCACAAAAGCACTCCCTCTAGTCGGGTGGGAGCGCTCGGAGGGGCACTCGGGGGCGTAGACTTGAGGCCAGGTAGAGTTGAGGTCAGAGTGCGGACACTCTGCTCCTCCCCCCACAGGCAGGAACAAAAGGACCCGCCCACGGGGAGACCCTCCCCTTGGGAAGCCGGTGAGGAGCAGCAGTAGAGGCTGGGAACACGACTGTACCCTCAGGGCCCTGAGAGTCTGTGACAGCCCAGTGTAAAGGGACAGGTGCTGCCCAGTGGCCGGGCCTCAGGGCCTGGCAGAGCATCCTGGTCCCCCAAGCTGGGGACTATGGCATCGCGGAGCCTCTGTCCAAGGCTGCTTGCTGGGCCTTCCCGGGTCTATCTTGGCCAGGAGCAGAGGGGCACCCCTGCCGCAGATACAGGGGAAGGGGAGCCCCAGGTGAAGGTGAGAGCCCTGGCTGAGCCCAGAGAACTGAACTCGTTCCTCGTGACCAAGGTCCACTGGCCGTTCAGCTCCCCACTCCCTAAAAAGGGGCGCAGGTCTCCGTAAGCTGCTGGCTCTGATAACATGCATCCCACTAGGTCCTTTCACAGTTCACAGGCTCCAAAGCGCCACCTGACTCCCGCTCAGAGGGCAGTTCCAGAAGTGGACAGCAGATGGTGCTGTTGACCCTGTTCCCAGGCCAGGGGGCCGGCTGAGCTGCAGTGTCAGGGTCTGGAAGCACTGTCCTGGCCTAGGGCCCTTCTCTGCCTCCACAGAAGCTGTGAGGGCTGGACTCTTGGGTGCACACTCTGTGGTCCATCACTCACCCTGGGAGGTCCCTGACTGATGGGGGGTCATCTGGGAGTGGGGAGCACTGCTGGGCTGCCAGGTGCTGACCCACGCAAAGGGTGCCCAGGACGTGCACAGAGCCCTGGCCTCTACCTGTGTGGTGTCCAGTGCCCTCCCTGCTGTCTCTGAAACACACGAGCTTGCCCACAGTCCCCTTGAGGCTGGGGGTGGGTATCGGGATGGAAGGAAGGACAGAAAGGGAGGGGGCTGTTTGCCTGGGCCCCAGGTCTGCGTGAGTCTGCGTGTGGGGAGTCCACATGTGCCCGTTCACACGCGTGAGGGTGGCTGCATGAGACTCTCCAACGCCATGTCCCTCTGGTTCCGACCCTCCAGCCAGGTGCGGGTAGACACGCACACACTGGACCGCCTGCCTGGGAATCTCTGGGGGAGCTCGCACAGACACAGGCATGTGTTCCTGCTAGTGTGGGCCGCGGCAGCCTCGGGGGCCGACGGGCAAGAAGTGGGAGGAAAGGAAGTGGTTTGGGGACAGAGGGTTTGGAGGTGAAGGCTTGAAGGGCGAATTTTCCTCCTGTTCAGGAACTGGGAGCCGAGGCAGGCAGACAGGGCACCCGGACCTCTGCAGGACTGCGCGACTGGCAGGAAGAAGCGAGTGGGGGTTCACTTTTGCCCTTGCGAATGGGGTTCAGTGGCTGTGGGCCTTACCAACAGTCTCCCTCGGTAAGGTCCGACTGAAGGTCAGAGAGGTCTGGGCCGTGGCCTAGGGCCACACAGCTGGCCTGGGGGAGCTGGGTTCTGAGCCCGGGTCCGGCCCTGAGCTGGGTGGCTTAGTCCCCTCCACTGGAATCAGGCGTGGTGGCGGGGGACAGCTCTGAGACTGGAAAATCTGACTCTGGGGACTCGGCGTCAGCCTCTGGGAGCCTGTTTCCTCCCCAGGGCGCTGTGCGCTGGGTGTCTGTTGGCCCACACAGGTGTGGGTGTGGGAGATGTTACAGCAGGAGCTAAGGAGGAAAGCACCAGGTCTCAGGTAGCTAACCACACCCATGGAATAGGAAGCCAATCAGAATGTAGAAGGGGATACCTGGGGGCGGGATTTGGCAGCAAATAAAAGGCAATCCCAGGCTCCTCCTCCTTCTCTTTCTCTCTGTGTCTCTGTGTCTGTGTCTGTCTGTCTGTCTCTCTCCAGCTGCCCCCAACTGGCTCCCTCCCTCTCTCCTTGGATCAGGTAGGGTGGCATGCCCTGGTACAGGGCCCAGTCCGGATAGGCCATGGAAGACCAGGCAAGGGCAGATACAGGTTTGGGCCAGACTCAGAGGCCCAGGTTACGGTAGGGCTTGGATGCCCAGGATAATCCAGGTTCAGGCAGGGCACAGATGCCCAGATACAGGGCAAGGCACTGAGCACAGGAGTCTCACCCACGTGGGCAGGGGAGAGGCTGGAGACTAAGGAAAGCCGGGACAGGACAACAGGGACCGCTGGGGTACAATTGGGAGGCCCGGCGGCAGGCACTGAGAGCAGCACAGGAACAGGACGGGGCCATCGTGGGGATGTGAGCAGACTGCGTGGGACAGGACCAGGAATTCGTTCACGGGGAACAGGGAGGCTAGACATTTGGGGAAGGGACCTGGGATCCTCTGTACTTTAAACTGACTTACTCAACTTTCTGAGTTCTGTATGTAATTCATTCATACAGTCCTCAAGAACCCACTAGCACAGGAGAATCCACTTTCGCGTTAACAGAGACACAGCAGGAGCTCAGGGTGATGTGGGCCTTGTGCCCTAAACCCCAAGCCCGGGACACCTGGGGGTGGATGAGAAAGCCCGGAGGCTGCAGAGCTTCGAGGCAGGGAGGGGGTCAGGGGGACCAGCAGGGCTGCGGCTGCCCTGCCCTGAGTGGTGAGGCCTCTAGGGGGCAGCCATCAGCTGTGGCCTGGGGATAAGCAGGGTCAGGGACATGCTGGCAGGCCTGGGGGCGGTGTCAGGAGCTGCAGGGTACTGTGGGCCATGGGGAACTCTGCGGCCTTGACTCTAAGCTGAGTGGGAAGGCCTGAGGAGGCCTTAAGAGGCTGTTTGTGGGGCCAGAGTGATAATACAGTGGGTAGGACGCTTGTTGGCACGTGACAATCCCTGATTCCATCTCTAGCACTCCAATATAGCTCCCCAAGCCCACCAGAGCGATCCTAGAGCTAAGAGGAAGCCATGAACACAGCTGGGGTGTGACCCAAAACCCAAGTAAAATAAAATAATAAACAAACAAAAATCTCCATATATACATATGATATATTCATGTACATCTCTATCTATAGATAGATAAATCTATCTATCTATCTATCTATCTATCTATCTATCTATCTATCTATCTATCTATCTATCTATCTATCTATCTATCTATCTATCTATCTATCTATCTATCTATCTATCTATCTATCTATCTATCTACCTACCTACCTACTATTTTCTTTTCTCTTTTTTATCTTTTTTTTTTTTCTTTTTTTTTTTTTTACTTCCTTTTTCTCTTCTTCTTTTCTCTTCTCTCTTTTTCTTTTTCTTCTTTTTATCTTCTCTCTATCTTTTTCTCTTTTTTTTTTTTTTTTTCTTTATCTTATCTTTTACTTTTTTTCTTCTTTTTCTTCTTTCTTCTCTTTCTACTATCTACTCTATCTATCATCTATCTATCTATCTATCTATCTATCTATCTATCTATCTATCTATCTATCTATCTATCTATCTATCTGTCTGTCTGTCTGTCTGTCTGTCTGTCTGTCTGTCTGTCTGTCTGTCTGTCTGTTCTGTCTGTCTGTCTGTCTTCTGTCTGTCTGTCTGTTTGTCTATTTATCTGTCTATCTATCTGTCTATCCACACACATGAGAAGAATGTTTTTTTTTCTTTTTTGGGTCACACCTGGCAATGCTCAGGGGTACTCCAGACTCTTTGCTCAGGAATTACTCCTGGTGGTGCTGGGAGACCATATGTGATGCCAGGATTGAACCCGGGTTGGCTGCATGCAAGGCAAAAACGCCTTACCCACTGGACTATCGCTCTGGCCCCCTGAGAGGAATGTTTCTGCCTGGGGCTGTGGTGACTCTGTAGTAGGGGCCCGGTGGACAAGCCCTCCTGCTCTCTTCCCTCCCTGTGCCCCAGGACTTGCGACTCTTGCCTGGGCCAGACTCTGTCATGTGTCTACAGCTTTGCCACAGAGGATTTGAGGGTGTGAGTTCCATGTAGACACTGTCCTTGCTGAGTTCCAACCCTGTCTGTTAGTAGCAGTAGAGTTTGGCCAAGTGACTTCTCTGAGAGCCTCCATTTGTCCATCTGTAAAATGGGTGTGATGCTTTGGATGGCGGTAAGGAGTGAGCTAATCCTGTGTAGTTGGCCTGGCGTGGCTCAAACTTAACCACGCTTTGCCCGCTGGTGCTCTGGGGCCACAGGGCATACCCAGCAGTGTTTGGGGTGGGACAGTTGTGCTGGGACTGAAGTCGGGCTCTACCACTTGAGCCACACTCTGATGCAGCAAAATTCTGATCACTCTTGTGGAAACTGCTCTCCTCCACCTATGCCGTGGGGAAAGTCGGGGATGCAGGCGCCGTGTGGGAGGTTCCCTGCATGGGGCGAGTCCTCCCCAGCTTGGCTGGTCCTCCCTGGAAGGCGAGCTCTATGCCAAGGGCAGAGAGGTGGTCTTGGGATGAGGGAGTGCCCCGAGAGCATCTGGGTTCACACAAGGCCCTGCAAAGCCTCCTCTGTCTCTCTTGGGCCCTCCCTCTGTCTGCCTCCTCCAGGGGGCGCATTTCACCCCATCCAGAGCCCCTGCCCTGCTCCAGCTTTGATTGGCAGGAGGGCCAGAGTGATAGCACAGTGGGTAGGGTGTTTGCCTTGCATCCAGCTGACCCAGGTTCGATCCCTGGCATCCCATATGGTCCCCTGAGCACTGCCAGGAGGAATTCCTGAGTATAGAGCCACAGGAGTAACCCCTGAGCATCACCGGGTGTGACTCCAAAAACAAAACAAACAAACAAACGAATAAATGAATGAATGAATGAACAAACGAGTGAGTGAATGAATGAATGAATGAATAAATAAATAAATGAAGTCATCTGCAGGAGGATCTTTCCCAGCCTCCTGCCTCCCCACTTGTCTTGCACTGAGCCTAGAAATACACATCCATGCATCCATGTAGGCACGCATCCATCTGCCATTTCATCCATCTGTCCATCCGTCTGTCCGTCCATCCTTCTGTCCATCCGTCCATCCATCCATCTGTCCGTCCGTCTGTCTGTCCATCCGTCCATCCATCCATCCATCCATCCATCCATCCATCCATCCATCCATCCATCCATCCATCCATCCATCCATCCATCCATCCATCCATCCTTCTGTCCGTCCTTCCGTCCGTCTGTCCGTCCATCTGTCTGTCCATCCATCCATCCATCTGACTCCTCCAGGCCTTCCGGGACATCCTCAGCCCCTTGGAGGCTTCTTTTTGATTTTCCTCTGCGCCTGCATCCATGGGGCTGTGCTCACCCGGCTGCCGGGTGGTGCTTTCAGATCACAGGCCTGACATTTTAGTGTTTGTGTCTCTGTGCCAGTCAGGCACCGGCCCAAGCAATCGATTCTCTCTGCATAATCGCTCAGCAACATCCATAACATTTCATCAGCCCCCATCAACCTCACAGGCTGCTTCCTCTGGGCCTCAAGCTGGGCGCCCAGGCCCCGTCTTCTGGGACTGACCTCCCTCTTCCTGAATCCCAGAAAGAACTGCTCCCTGCTCTCTGCCACCACCTTCCTTCCACTACCCAGGAGGTTGGGAGGTTCGCCCTAATTTCTGTTCACCTCCTCCTCCTCCTGTGTCAATCTGGCCAAGATGCATTATAGTATCTTCAACTCCTCTGTGAAGGGGGTGCCTTCCTCACCTCAGAGTCTTGCACATGTTGGGCTCGCTCTCAGTGCTCTGTCCCAGCAGGTAAACAGTTCTTAATGCTTCACTCATTTCCAGTTTTTTTTGCAAATCGATGAATAACGGGATTCAAGTGATCAGGTGAATTTCCAGTTGGCTTTTGATACTCACTGTTCTTCCTGTAGGGCATTCTCTGGATTTCCCAGATTAAGTGAGTTTTATTTGCAACTTCCGCCCCTGTCTCTCTCGCTCTCAAGATTCAAGAAATTCTTCAGTGTGTCTATAAAATGGGTACTGTGAAAGTACTGACTCCACAGGGCCAGGGCTGGGGTGAGGGTTGTTTTTAGCACTGAATGGGAGAATGCATGTTCTCTTATCACCAGCTTAGCCCATGTGAGGTAGTGAGTAAGTGAGGACGAGAAGCTTTATGATGATGGGGGGGGTAGTACCGCCTTGCTGTTGATGTTTCAGATGGGTATGAGGAAGGTGGGTGCTTTTCCTGCTACAGCTGCACCAGCTGCGGTGAAGTAAAGGTGTTGATGTTTTTCATTTGTTAGCTTTGGGGCAACACCCAGTGATGCTCAGTGCTTACTCTGGCTTTGCAGTCAGAACACAAACCTGGGGGTGCTCAGGGAACCATATGAAATGGTTGGAGATTGAACCTGGGTTGGCAGCATGCAAGGCACCGGCTTTACCTGCTGTGCCAAGGCTTCGACTCTGGTGGTGCTGATGTTGCTGATGGCGGTGGTATGGGTAGGGATGGAGAGATGGGGGGGTGTTGATGACTCATGGTGGTGAGATGATGGTGATGATAGGATGGAGGTAATAAAATAGTGGCTTGTGTACGGATGAGGTGGTGGGGTTGCTGGGGGTGATATTGGTGATGGTGATATTGATGATGGCGGTGTTGATGGTGATGGCATTGATGGTGGGCTGGTGGTGATGGGAAAGAGGTGCTAGGATAGTGGTGAGGGGATTGTAATGATGATGTGGTGGTGCTGATGGAGGTGATGTTATGGTGGTGATGCTGATGGAGGTGATGCTGATGGAGATGATGCTGATGGTAGTATAGATGGGGCATGCTGATATTGGATGCTGATGGTAGTGTAGGATGGGGGTGATGTTGATAGTAGTAAAGGATGGTGAATAAGGAATTATAATGAGTCAATTCAATATGTCAGCCAATCAATTAGCGTGGTCTTTGGGCCATCAAATCTGAAGGAAAATAAACTATTTCAAACCATCCGTGCCTTAGCAACTTCACTCACACACAGTGAAACCAAGTGGCCAGTGACCAATGTCAAGGAAAGTCTTGCCTCAGTAGAGGAAGTGGTTAGAGGAGGAGGCAGGTACGGGGTTGGTCAGGGCTCCCAGGAGGTGGGTGAGGTGGAGGAGAGGCACAGGAGAGGGAGAAAGTGGAGAATGGCCGTTACTGCATCCCCCGGAGGTCCCTGATGTCAGGTGAGGACCACAGCCTCTGGTTAGGAGCCCCGGCTCAGCCATGACCTCCTGCACCTGTCCTTGACAGCTCCCCCCATCCTCACAACTCCATCGGCCTCTCTCTCTCTCGCATTTCACAGATGCACACACTGAGGACACCTGTGCCCTTGTCTCACTAAGCAGGTTGAGGTGCACAGAGGGAGCCTGGTCCCATGCTGTGCTGTGTGCGGTTAGGGTCTCTGGGGGACGGTGAGGAGCTGTCTTAGCAGAGGCGCTCCTTCCGCTGCTCTGGTGGATCTATCCCCCTCTGCCTGGATGTGGAGCCAGCTGCCGGAGCCGAGAAGCACCACACGCCAGCACCGAGTAGAGGCCCCCCAGGGTGGGGGTGAGGCTCCTTGCTGCACAGCTAGGAGAAAGCATGCTCTGAACCCCAACTTTATTTATTTAGTTTATTTTCTGTTTGGGTCACTTCCGGCAATTCTCAGGGGTTACCTCTGGTTCTGCACTCAGGCATTACTCCTGGTGGTGCTCGGGGACCATATGGGAAGCCGGATTGACCCTGGGTTAGCTGGGTGCAAGGCAACCGCCCTACCCGCTGTGCTATTGCTCTGGCCCCTGAACCCTAACTTTAGCCAGACCCTTCCACCCTGGCCTAACTGCAGGGCTAGGGCCAGGGAGGCCTGGGGAGAAAGGGACATCGCTAGTTTGCTTCCATCTCACGGTCACTTTCATGTCATTAAGGAGTGGCTATGGGAGTCAGAAGACCTGGGTTTGAATGTGGATTTGATCCTATGGGTTTGCTTGAACTATGTGATCTTCAGCAGTGCACTGACCCTCGGTGTACCTCTGTTTCCTTGTCTGAAAAAAAGGCAATGGCAGAATGTCCCTCCCTCTGAGGCCGCGTAGAGGCAGAGTCTGTGGTGGGTCCTGCTCTCTCTCTGCATCACACTTGCTCCTCCCACATTCCCTCCCTGAGCAAGGGTTTATTCCCACTCTGCAGGTGAGGAAAGCGAGGCCCAGAGAAGAGGCTGGAGCCTTGCTCAGCTGGCTCTGTGCCTGGACCTGGCTCGTTCCATGCTCCCGGAGCCACCTGGACAGGGGTTGAGTGGGAGGGGGTGGAGGGAACTCAGGGGGTCACGGCTGGGGGCTCTGAGGAGAGAGTGGGAGGCAACAAGCCTGACATAGGCCGTCAAGAATGCGATCTGCTTCCTCCCGGGCTCCTGGGAGCCTGGTAATCCTGGGGCGGCCGGGATGTGGGGAGACAGCTGTTCCGGGGAGGGCGGCAAGACTGCAGGAGGCTCCAGGAACCTGGGCCCCCCTTCTCTGCTCTTTCCACAGCAGTGGGGGCTGCAGCCGATTAACCCCAGCAGGGCTGGAACCAGGAGAGGCGGGCTCGAGGGCTGGCACGGCCTGTGTGTTGCTCTGGTCCAGGTGTGGCCAGCTGGCCCTCCCAGGGAGCCTGCACTGATGCGGGCTTAGGACAGGGCCCCTGCTGGAAGGCCACTGGGGTCACCTAAGCGAAAGCCCTTGCTGTGTGAAGATGACACTGAGGAGACCTGCAGAAAACAGCTCAAGGTCACTCAAGGGTCAGAGATGGAGGTGGGAAAAGACCCTGAGCACCACAGGGTGTGACATCTGCCCCACTCCATGACCCCCCTACCCGCCCCCAAAGCTGCATCACCGGTGTCTATAGAAGAAAACATTCAGGGCCAGAGTGATAGTCCAGCGGGTAGGGCGTTTGCCTTGCATGCAGCCGACCTGGGTTCAATCCCCGGCATCCCATATGGTCTCCCGAGCACCTCCAGGAGTAATTCCTGCGTGCAGAGCCAGGAGTAACCCCTGAGCATTGCCTGGTGTGACCCAAAAAGCAAAAAAAAAAAAAAAAAAGAAGAAGGAAACATTTAGGCCACATCATTGCCCAGAGTCCCAGGGGTGGGGGCGTGGGGAACAAATCTTATTTATTTTGGGGGTATTTTGGCTACTGTTTTGGAAGCTTCCATGCTCCTGATAGTGGGTGTCCTGCTCTTCTAGAAGTTTCTATCTGGTGCAGAAGCACCGTGTCGGCAGAGCACAGAGTGAGCAAACACTCTGGCACGCTCCTCTGTGGGTGCCTGCAGCACCTTCCATGTTGTGCTCAAAGGGGTGACTTTTGGGATTGCAAGTGTGAGTGTCACCTTCTCCCCCACCATGACATTGCTCATGGCCTCACCTCCCGACCCCAGGTTCCTGGAGAGGCTCCATGCCTGGTAGCACCAATAGGCTGAGAAGTTCCCGGGGCTCAGGTCCAACCCACCTTTGCCCTCTGTTGCATTCTGCCACCACCAGGATAAGTAAGGAGTGTCAGGCCCAGCCCACCTGGCTGCCTCCACTGGCCCATTCTCCTTGGCTGCCTAATGTCCTAAGTCCTGGGAAACCTCCCAGACCCCAACCCCTCTCCTGTTCAAACCGCCGCCTCCGTTCCATCATCCATCATCCATCCATCCATCCATCATCATCATCATATCCATCTCACCATCCATCAACATCCATCATCCATCATCATATCCATCACATATCATATTTCATCCATCATCATATCATCATCATCATCCATCCATCCATCCATCCATCCATCCATCCATCCATCCATCCATCCATCCATCCATCCATCCATCCATCCATCCATCCATCCATCCATCCATCCATCCATCCATCCATCCATCCATCCATCCATCCAACCATCCATCCATCCATCCATCCATCCATCCATCCATCCATCCATCCATCCATCCATCCATCCATCCATCCAACCATCCATCCATCCATCCATCCATCCATCCATCCATCCATCCATCCATCCATCCATCCATCCATCCATCCATCCATCCATCCATCCACCCACCCACCCACCCATCCACCCACCCATCCATCCATCCATCCATCCATCCATCCATCCATCCATCCAATCTACCTACCTACCTATCTATTGGGTCACACCCGGCAATGCTCAGGAGTTACTCCCTGGCTCTTCGCTCAGGAATTACTCCTGACTCCTAATGGTGCTCGGGGTGGGGGGACCATATGGGATGCCGGGGCTAGAACCTGGGTTGGCCGCATGCGAGGCAAATGCCCTACCTGCTGTGCTATCACTCCTGCCCCTGTTCTTTCCTACCTCCTGTCTCTCACTCATCCTGGGCTCTGACAGAATCCTCCTTTCCCATGTATTCCCCCACCCCAATTCCAACCTTTCCTATCTCTAGATGCAACTCCAGGGCATCCCTCCCCTGCCTGGTGGGCCTTGACTTGCAGCTCTCTGAGCTGCGGATTTCACAGGAAGACAGACCCCGGCTCTCACGCCAGCAGCTACATGCCCCCCACCCCCATCCCATTCCCCAACTCACCTGTATGGAGTCAAAGCTTCCTTCACACTGGGGCTCTTCCTCCCCTCCTCCCCCAAAGGCTCCCGGAGGCATCCCTGCGACCATGTTTGCACAGCAGCTCCTCTGGCAGGTGCTCAGCCTGGCACACACACCTCTTCCCATCCTCCTCTCTCTCTTCTCTCTCTCTCTCTTTGATTTTTGGGTCACACCTGGCAATGCTCAGGGGTTTCTCTTGGCTCTACACTCAGAAATTACTCCTGGAGGTGCTTAGGGGACCATATGGGATGCTGGGGATCGAACTCGGGTTGACCGCATGCAAGGCAAACACCCTACCCGCTGGACTATCGCTCTGGCCCCTCCTCTCTCTTCTCAAGCTCCTTCTTGCCAACCTCCGAAGGCAGCGGCTAATTTCTTTTCCCCTGTCTTTGTTGCAGAGCCTGGCACAGGGCAAGGAGTCTGTGATTAGTGAGTCTCAGTGTGCGGGTTTGTGCCTCCTGTAGCATCAGGGCAGGGGCCCAGGCTGGGGTGAATGCGGGGGAGGCCAGTCAGGCTATGTGGAAGAAGAATCTGGGGTCGGCAGAGCATGGAGCACCTGCCGTGTGCTGGTAGGGTGAGGAAAGTGAGGCAGGAAGCTCCTGCTCCTGGAACATCCCCTTCCAGGCTAAGAAACAGGAAGGAGGCCTCAAGGGCTGGAGGGTGGCCCCAGGGATGTCAGTTGAGTATGGGGCTATGTTGGCAGCTTGGTATCAACTAGGTGGCGCTGCAGAGTATGGTGCAGAGGCGTGGTGGCTATCCCAGTGGAGAGGAGGGCATGAGCCCTGTGGCAGGAGAAAGTCTAGGAGGGTGGAGGATTGTGTTTGATGATGAGGCCAGAGGGATGAGTGGGAGAGAGAAGTGGAGGGAGGGGCCAGGCTGGCCTATGGGCCTGGGGGGTTGCAGCAGGGATGTGATCTCATTCGCTCCACAGGAAGTTGCCCCTAGCTGATGGGGCCGGAGTGGGGCCTGAATGGAGGCAGACTCAGAGGAGGCTATGGGTGTCTCCTGGCGGGAGAACATGGCAGTCATTTACTTATTTAATCCCCCCCCAATTTTATTACATCACTTTTAGACATACAGTTGCAAGATGCTCATGTAGAGTTTTGGTTCTACAGTGTACCAACACCCATCCCTCCACCCGAACCCATCTCCCATCACCAGTGTCCCCACCTCCCTCCCCCTCCCACACCTCAACTACTTGGTGGGTTCTGTATGTCTTTTCTCCTCTCTATCTCTCCCCTCCTGCCTAACCTTCCTACACATCGTAGAATGCAGTACATTAAAGGACATAACTGCTTCCACTAGTTTGATGGACCTCGCGGTCGTTTAGGGCCTCATGGTCAGCGTCTGGACAGCGAAGGTGGCAGCTAGTGTGGTGGGTGAGTCTCATCCAGCTGCTTCCGGGACCCCCAGAGGTGATGGGCCCACTCCCAAAACTCATCTGTCCTCCTGGGAGCCCCATGGTCAGCTGAGCCTGGGGAGAGTCGAGTTCCAGCTTCCCCAGCCGCATTTGAGACTGCATGCTATGGCTGGTTGCCCCAGGGCAGCTCCTGGGTGGGGGCCACCAGGCTCAGCAAAATGGAGGGGGAAGGGCCGACCCCATGGCAGTCGTTTCTAACATGGCACCCAGCTTTGATGGGACGAAGACTTGGGAAATGAGTGGAGAGCCATAATCCTCATATTCCTGATAGGACTTGGGAGTGTGGGGCAGGGAGAGATTTAGGGTGGTCTCTGCACAGCTGGCAGGATCCTTGGCAGGAAGTAGAGGCATTTGGGAGCAGAGAGTGGGGGGTCTGGACTTGGGCCCGTGCAGAGCTGCTGTGTGAGCCATGTAGCACAGGCCCCTACCCCTCTGCTACATGAGTGAGTGTGCGGAAAGGGTCAGAGTTTGCAACCGGCATTGAGCATCTATAAAGACTCACAAGTATGATCACTCACGGCACATGCAGACAAAGCCCCCATGCCATGAAGCTCTCGGTCCATGTGTAATGCGGGGCCAAGAACATTACACACACCAAGAGAGAGGAGGCTCACCTGAGATTAAGGAGACGCAGGTCTTGGTGAACTGTCAAGGGCCGTAACATAGAAACTCTAACTACTATAGCTCTTTATCTACTGCAAATGCCCCCAAAGCCCATAAGTATCCACGTGACTACTCTCTAAGGCTGTTTCCAGAAGCTCCCTTATAGCCATAGGATGAATCTCAGCGTCCTGGACCCCTGTCCAATTCAACTCCTGCCCTGCCACAGAGTGGAGTCTGGGAACAGCTTCCTCCTGGTTCTGAACTCAGGGATCACTCCTGGTAATGCTCCAAGGACCATATGCAGTTCCAGGAATCAAATCCGGGTGACTGCCTGGAAGGCAAGTGCTCTGCTCACTGTACTATCTCTCTAGCCCCAACAGACTCAGCTCCTAGTGAGAAATGCCCCCCACGGTTTTGACGTGATACTCCCCACCCCTCCAAGAAAATTGGGCCACTGGCCTGCTAGTTTGCAAACTTTCTAGGTGTGCCAGGTTGAAGAAGTTTTGGGGGGCTTCTGAGCTCAGGGAGGGGCTAGGAGGCCATCCTGGGGCAGGGTGGAGAGGGTACATGGGGGAGCAAGGATTGACAACTAAGAGGGGGAGGAAAGTCAACTCCCTGCTCCCCAATTGGTCAAGGTTGCTGGCTGAGAGGGGGTCTCCTGAGGGAGATTAGGAGCCCGTGCAGGAAGTAGGGGCCCCTGGGGAGAGGTGGGAGTCTGGACTTGGCTCTTGGTTCTGGACTTGGCTCTGCTCTTTGAGTCTGGACGGGCCCCTTGCCCTTGCCCTCTCTGATCCTCTGGTACATGAGTGAGTGGGGGAAAGACACTTCTGCAGCCCCTGGCCTCCCCGCTTTCAGCACAGAGAGGCCCTGCTCTGGGCTCAGAGCAGAAAGTGGGGAGAGGTCCAGAAAGAGCCCCACTTATTGCTCGGGTCCTGGGAACAGCCAGGGGTTAGGTTGCTGGTGCCATTCCTCATGGCCTCGGGGCTTGGGTTTCTTCCAGTGTGTGATGCTCTGGCTCTAGGTGTCAGGGAGCACTTGCTCCATGTTACTCTGGGGTGGATTAGAGACCCCAGGGCCAGGATGGGCAGTGCTGAGTCAGGGAGTGATGGGGGTAGGGCTGAGGGCCAGCTGCTGGTGTGAAGGGGCATGTCACATAACAGATGAGGACTTGGAAACAGCATCCCTCACAGTCAGAGATGTTGGCTGAGTATCTCCTGGGGCTTAGGGTCAAAGACAGCCCCGTCTTCACTGCCTCCCGTCCTCACCCTGTGTGACAGAGAGGAGCACTGATGGGAGCACTAATGGGGAGTACTGAGGGGAGCACTAAGGGGACAACCAAGGGAGCACTGACGTCTGGGGAGGCGGTGGCTCTGAAGAGGGCATTGTGATGGGTGGTGCTGGGGATTTAATCTTTGGGTGCCCATGCATAATTTGCAAGTTCGTGGATAGAACTCCAGAAGAAGGGACCTACCGAAAGGGCATCCCCCCCCCCCCACCCAGCCATAGGGTGTGGGAGACACAGAGACACTGAAACGGGCCTAGTTCATCTTATTTTATGTTATGTGGAATGCTTTGTGGTTGTTTGGGGGCCACACATGGAAATGCTCAGAGATCACTATTGGTGCTCAGGGGACCATATTGGCAGTGGGATTGACCCTGGACTGCCTGTGAACACCTTGACCCCTGTACTATCTTTCCAACCCCTGTTTATCTTTAAATTACTTTCTCCCACTTTGGAGCAGGCATTTTGGGGCTTTTTGCTGAGCTAGTTGCATTCTGATGGCCAAGTCTTGCTTTGGAGGGCATGAGGCAGGACTTGGCCAATCAGACTAATCCTGGCATTGTGCTCTGGAGTTATTCCTAGTCATGCTCAGGGAACCAGATGGTGCAATGACCAAACTCAGGTCTCCCACATGCAAAACATGCACTCCAGCTCTCTGAGCTCCCTTCCCACCCCAAGTCTTGCTTTTTGAGTTTCTTGTCCTGGTGTCTACATGCTGAATTCAGAAGATGAATTACAAGGTCTGCAGAGACTTGTTTTTTTAATTTTTTTTGGCATTTTGGGTCACTCCTGGCAAGGCTCAGGGGTTACTCTTGGATCTACACTAAGGAATTACTCCTGGTGGTGCTTGGGGTCACCATCTGGAGTGCCGGGGGATTGAACCCTGGTTGGCTGCATGCAAGGCAAATGCCCTACCCACTGTTCTATCGCTCTGACCCCACATACTTGGTATTTGGACTAGCCTGTGGTCAAGACCCTGACCCAGCCTTCTCCTCTGCCTGGGCTCTCCTTCTCTCTCTGCCCTGCTCCCCTTCTCTCCTCTTCTCTCTGTTTGTACCTCCTGTCTATCTGGTGCTGAGTGAACGAGAGGTCACAGAGACAAGTGGGGATTTCTGCTATCTCCAAGATGGGGAGGGCAGAGTGACAGCCAGTGTTTTAGAATAGACCTCTGGGGATATGCAGAGCCAAGATCCTAAGGTTTGCATGGGGGTAAGGGGGGAGTATTGCTTCTCTAGCTATGATCTCTTCACATTATACCTTCATGGAAGAAACAAAACGAAACTTCTTGTAGAAAGTCACCCAATTCACCCATACTTCCAACCATCTATCTGCCCACCATCATCCATCCATCCATTTGTCCGCCCATCCGCCCATCCGCCCACCCGCCTGCCTACCCGCCTGCCCATCCATCCATCCATCCATCCGTCCGTCCGTCCGTCCGTCCATCCATCCATCCATTCATCAATGCATCTATGTATCCACCCATGCATGTATCTATGCATGCATCCACCCACCCATGCATCCATATATCCATCCATGCATGCATCTATTCATCCATCCATCCAACTATCCATCTATCCATCCATCCATCCATCCACTCACCATCCATGCATCCATCTATCCATCCATGCATCATCCATCCATCGTCTCTAACCATCTTCCAATTGTCCTCCATCCATCCATTATCCATCTGTTATCATACATCCATCATACACACATCTATCCATGCATGCATGCATGCATCCATCCATCTGTTCATGCATGCATGCATGCATCTATCCACACTGAGTGCCAAACACTCTTTTATAACTGAGCAATGCCACACCAAAATCTATGTAATATCTCATTTGTTCCACATCAGTATCCCAATTGGTGGCCACCATTTTCATGCCTATTCTACAGATGGGCAAGAATTTTGTGTATGATTGCATCACAGGACCCAGGGTCTCACATATGCAAGGCAAAGACTCTGCTGCTAAGCCAACTCCATGGTCCTATAGATGGTCATGGAAAGGTTAGTCCCTGGGAATTGAACCCAAGTCAGCCTGGAGGCAGAGGCCAAACTGCAATTGGTACCTGGAGCTTAGTTCTGAAAATGGAATGAAACCCTACCATTCCCTTTTATGAAATTCTGTGAGTCCAGGGTTATGTCTAGTTCTGCTCACCTCTAGACCTTCTTCTCTGACACAGAGTGGGCATGTGAGTGGGATATGATGGATGAATGGAAGGATGGACAGTTTTGTGGATGGATGGGGAGGGGTGGAAGGGTGGGTGGTATTCGGGTGGGACAATGGATGAAAGGGTGTGTGAAAGGGTGTATGATGAATGGATGGATGAGTGGATAGGTGGATGGATAAATAGATGGAAGAATGGGTGCATGGGTGGGTCACTGGATGAGAGGATGGGTGAAGAATGGTTGGATGAGTGGATGGGTGGGTGGATGGACAGGTGGGTGGATGGATGGGTGAGTGGATGGACAGGTGGGTGGATGGATGGGTGAGTGGGTGGGTGGATGGATGGGTGCGTGGATGGATGGATCATCCGAACAAGACCCCAGAAAACCTCTCCACGTTGTTCGGTGTTTAACCGAACAAGGCTCTCAGGAGGAAACCCTATGGGCGAACTCTGGGTAAGCTCTGGGCCCTTCAGACTTGTGGTGTGTCCTTGGAGAGGGTCTCTCTCTGGTTTCATTACTATCCAGCCTCCTCCAGGACTTCAGGACCCATGGAGAGGGCCTGTGGCACTTCCAGAGGGCCTTGGATAGAATATCAGCGACTGAGCCCTTGGAAATCTTTCCCTGCCCCCCAAGTTTCCCCAGACCATCAATCAGCAGAGAGAGATGATCATATTTTATAGCCTGGCCAGGCGGGGAGTGGCATGAAACCCAAGCCCCCAAACCCCCTGCCCCCAAGTCCTGCCTGCTTGGGGGATCAAGGCTAACCTGGAGGAGCCTTAACTCTTTCCGCTCCTGTCTCTGTGCCTGCCAGCTATGGGCACAGTTTCTCTGTACCACAAACCTGCCAGACCCGGGGTGGGGAGGGAGGTGAGTGGGTGGGGAGGATTTTCTGGGGTCTTGACAGACCCTGGCCACTTGCCAGAAGGCCTGTGCAATAGAGAACGGTTCTGGTCCAAACACTCTCCATCTGTAAGGGAAGGAACTTGGGCTAAATTTCCTCTATTTCCCAGGGAACAGAAGACTCTGTCTTGGGCTTTGGGCCCCTTCTCAGCAGGGCAGCATCTTCCCCCAATCCCTGCACCCCTTTAGAGCCCTGCTGCTTTTGCCCCACTTTTCTGGGTCTATTTTTTTTTGGCTTTTTGGGTCACACCCAGCAATGCTGAAGGGTTCCTCCTGGCTTTTCACTCAGGAATTACTCCTGGCGGTGCTCAGGATGCTGGGGATTGAACCCAGGTCGGCCCTACCGCTGTGCTATCACTCCGGCCCCTTTTCTGGGTCTATTGCCTCTGTGTGAAGGAGAAACCCACAGACTAAGGGTCGTCTGCTGAGGACCCCACCCTCTCTCTGGGGGCTGTTTTCTGGGGGGCACAGCTGAGTCTGAGAGCCACGGTTGGTGCAGGAGAGGGTAAGAGCCATGAGGGTTGGGGAAGGGCTCAGTGCCTGACTTCAAGGAGTCAAAAGGGGCCATTCCAGGAACACTTTTATCTGAGGAAGAGGGAGGAGTGCAGGGCGGGACAAGGGGTGAGGAGAGAGGGGGGCAAGATGGAACGGCAGGGCCAGGGCAGCCATACCTCGGAGACGTGTCTTTCCATTGGAACTTGGAAGCGCCCCTCACCCACCCCTTTCCTTCACAGTCTTTAGCACAGCTTGAGTTCCTTTGTTTTGGGGGTGGGGGGGACCCATGGGATGAGATAAAACACATGATCCAAGGATGCCAGCACCTACTGGTTGCCTCCCAGCACCCATTCCCTGGGCACGAATTCCATGGGTTGGGGAAAGGCTGTGTGTCTCTCCTCTCGCCCATTGCTGGGGAAGGGAACAAGGCACCCCAGGACACACTAGTGGGCCACTGCAGGACCCAAGTGCAAACACTTGGCAGGTGTCCACTGGCCCTGGGCAGGCTGAAGACCCAAGTCCCAGCAGGCAGTCCCGAGGCGAAGGCCTGCACCGAAGCAGTCTTTACCATCATTCCCGAGTGACCAGAGGTGTGTCCAGGATTCTCTTCCCACTCTGTCCCGTTTCTCTGCTTTTCACCAGACTGTCAGAAGCTCTGCTCTGGAGTACCCGCAGTGGGGGAGAGGCCCAGGGGGCCCATCTGAAAGAGGAGGCCCCGCCATCATTCAGCAGAAGAGTGAGGAGGGGGAGATGGCTGAGGGCCAGCCTGGGAGCTCGGGGGAGGGACAGCAGGTGGCCGGGAAAGCTCAGGGAGCTGGCTCGAGACTCCTGCTGCCCCCTCCAGGCCAGTGAGGGGCTGGGGTGAGCAGCCCAGACGAGGTTTCTTCTCCTGCCCTCTCCTTTGCTTCTGTTTAAACACAAACAACAGCGGATCTCCCACGACTCGGACACATGGCCCGAGTCCGTGTCTGGCTCAGGATCGCTGCCCTGCAGCCGGGTGACACGAGCTCCCTGGTGGCCGCCCCAGCCCGGCAGCCCATCCGTCTTCCCAGCTGGCCGTGCGTGTGGGAAAGGCCGACTCTGTCTCCAAGGCCCACCTGCTGCTCACTCTCCCCAGACTGCCCCTTCCAGGCCATCCCGGGCGCTCTGAGTGGGGGCTGGGGCTCTGGGAGCCGCCACTGACAGACCCAGACCCCTTACGGCGCTCAGGGTACATGATGCCTTTGGCCCTGATTCCAAGCTCCTGTCCACACTGGTGGCGGACCACGAAGGCGGCGGACCATGGGAGGGTTCCCTAAAAAGTCAGGAGCCCTCTGGGGCTTGGTTGCAGAAGTAGACACACAGACTGGCCCTGCCAGGGTCACGTGTGCACAGGCAGTGCAGGGAAGGGCAAGGGATACGGAAGGAACAGACATGGTGAAGGCTCAGAAAGCAGGAAAGGGCACACATTTCTGGGAAGCCACACCAGCAGGGGTGCAGGGCCTGGGGCTGGCACTGGGACGTGGCAGGGAGTCAGGTTCTGGGCTGGAGGAGCAACAGCGGATGGAGCTGAGGCCAGAGGAAGAGGCTGAGCTCGGCCTGAAGGCTGTGAGTCAGGCCCCCTGATGTTTCTGGCAGAGTCCCTTTGTTAAGACTCCTCTCCTATAGGGACTCAGTTTCCCCCTTTATATAAGGAAGAATAGACGAGGTGTGGTCTAACCGCAGCTTCCAGAGCAATTTAATGGCAATAAAAGCAAGAGACCTCTCTCTGAGCCTCAGTTTCTCTCTCTGTAAATGGGCTGCAGGGAACTTTGGAGATCCGAGTTGCCCTTTGTCAGGTGCCTGGCACTGGCCTGGCACATGCTGGGTGAGTAAGGAGAGATTCTTTTTGGCTCTTCCCCAAGTCAAAGCGCCTCTATTTCTGTGCCTCTCATTGGGGCGCTTGCTGGGAAAACAAGGGAGAGGTGCTGAGGGAACAAGAGGGCCGGGGTTTGTGGGGGCACTCAGGTTTCAGCCATCCCTGGGCTTGCAGAGCTGCTCGGAATGTTCCCAGACCGAGCTGTAGGCAGCTGGGGGCCATCCGTCCCCAGAAAGGAGACGCTTGGGCCAGCCAAAGGCCTATACTGGGGACAAGAACCAGGAGGGGGGGCAGGATTCTCCCCCTCAGCCTGGAAACATGAAACCTTTCTGCCTGGGCAGCTGCTCATGGGGGGTGCCAAACCCCCTGGACTCCCCTGGGGCTGGGAAGGTTTGGGGGAGGACTAGTAGCTTGAAGAGATAAGGAAAAAGGTCCTGGAACGTGCTGGCCTCTGGTGGGGGCCTAAGGGCTTCACCCCATAAGAGTGGAGATGGAGGCAGGGTCCTCAGCAGCTCCAGAGCCCCAGGGTGGCTTTGGAGCTGGCCCAAGTGGGGAGTCCAGGCTTCAGTGCAGGTTGCTAAGCCGTGCAAGGCTGCTGCTGGGCTGGAGAGCACATACAGGAGCACCGTGCTCGGGCACAGCCAGTCCATCCCAGTGTTCTGGGAGGGGAACAGGCCAGCAGGCAGGAGCCCAGGCCCCAGCACCCTGGAATCTTATTATGATTGTTGCCACCAACACCAAGAAAAACTTTGGACCCCAACTTTTTCTTTCTTTCATTTTTGTTTGTTTTTGAGCTTACTCCTGGTCTGGACTCAGGAATTACTCTTTGCGGTGCTTGGGGAACAATGTTAGGGACTGAACTTGGGTTGGTCGCATGCAAGGAAAACTCTCTGTCCACGGTACTATCTGCAAGACCCTCATGCTTTTTATTTCTTAATAACCCTGATAATAAAAAAAACCGGCCTTTGCTTGGCTCTGCCTTCTATGTGCCAGTGCTCAGGGTCCCAGTGACTTCCTGCCCCACACTGGTGAGGGAGGAGGAAGAGATTCTGCACTCTGCAGACGCACCGCTGTTCTCCCATCCAGGAAGGGACAGGGGAAGAGGCTTCAGGTTCACGGAGCCCCAGGAGCTGCCACAGGGATGGTGGCCAGGCAGTGGGGAGAGCACTGGATTTGCAGTCAGGGCCTAATACTCTTGTTCCACCATTCCTTGATGAATGTCTCAGTCTCAGAGGCAATGGAGATGGCAGTAGTAGGTGCCACATGAAAATGGTCTGATTCTCGGTTGAAATCCTGTGTGTTGAGGGCTTAGCACCATGTCAGTGCTGGGGTGTGTGTGTGTGTGTGTGTGTGTGTGTGTGTGTGTGTGTGTGGTCATTGGGGTTTGTGTGGTTGATGTTTTAATGATGTTATTGACTTTTCATGTAGTGTCAGTAATGGGTTGGTTGGTAAAAGTGGCTGTTACTGGGATTATTGTTGATGCTGTTGACAGAGCTGGTATAAGTGGGAGATGGTATCGTTGGTGCCATTGGTGCCATTGGTGCGGTGATGCTCTTTGTTGGAGCTGGCGACTATGAGGTGAGACGTGGTCATTGCTGGTTCAAGGGGAGCGCGGTGATGATAGCCGGGAGGCGGCTGATGCAGGCATGTTCTTCTAGTGGTGTTGGAGCTTGGCTTGGGCTGGTCCTGTACTGACTGTCAGTGCTGTGCTTGGTAATGTTGAAATTCTCTATGCTGCTCTGAGGGTTCTTTTTTATTGTTACTGAGAGTGGCAGTGTTGAGGCGATTGTTATTTATGGTAGCGTTGATGTGGACGGTGGCAGTGAATTGATTATTGGTTAGTGACATGTATTGCCAAATGTGCATGAGATGGTGTCATAGTGTTTCTTTTCTACCAATGTTCAGGGGTTGCTCCTGGCACTGTATCAGGAATTATTCTTAGCTGTGCTCAGGGTGGGGCGGGGACCACTTGGGATGCTGGGATCAAACCCGGATCAGTTACATGCAAGACAGGTGCTGTAACTCCTGCGACGGGCTGTACCACCTACCTGTGGTACTATAGCTCCGGTTCCTGAAGTAGTGTTTCTTGAGGTGGTTATTGTTGTGCTTGGTGCCAATATTGTAGATGGTGTTGGTGGTTAAAATGTTAAAACTATAGGTGGTCCTGATGCTGCTGATGGTGGAGGCAATTACTAGCATGATACAGGGGCTGCTGGTCCTGACAGTACCTGCAATGCTATTGCCAGTACTGGGGTAGGGTGTGAACACTCACCGTGGCACAGGTACAATTCTATAGTTGGTTTGAAGAGGCTATTGTTTTATGGGCTCGATGTTTGGGTTAGCCAGACTGAAATGCCATGATAGCCAAGGACTCTTCAGCTACTTCTACCATAGCTGTGTGCAGATATGTGTGTGTTTGTGTTGCTGGGTATCAAATCCCAGAGCTCACACGTGGAATGTATCACACACAGAAGGTAGGCGCTTTACCACTGAGCCACATGCAGGCATCCTCCAACCAGCCTTCTTTTGAAAGATCTTTGCCCTCCAAATATGCCTGCAAATCTACCTGTGTGCTTCGACTTGCTCTATTTTCCCTTGCAAACATTTCCAGGCTGGACTGAGAAAGCATTCACCCAGAATCCAGCTGGTCAGGAGGGGGTCAAGGGCCTCCCTTCCCTTCTCCTCCTCTTTTCTTCTTTCCCCTCCCGAACCCTCCATCTTTCTGACCACCCTCCTTGATTTTTGGAACTCACTCAGAAATAATTCTCTGGGGACTCTCAGAGCTAGGTTTGGGGTGGTCCCTCACATAGCACCAGGACTACAATACCAACTTAGAGTGTGAACCCCCTAGAGTGTGAACCCTCTGGAACTAGGGAGCTCCTAATCCACTCATCACAGTGTTCCTAGCACCTGGGAATGAATGAATGAGTGAATGAATGAACGGGTCAGGTAGTCAGTGTTACTTCTTCCCTCAGGAGCTCCCAGACTGGGAGGTGAGCAGGGGGCTCTGTGAGTAGTATCACCTCTGCCGAGGGGCTCTGAGGATTGAAGGGCCCACCTTTCTTGGTGGCCACCCACCTTCGGTTCCCCCTTTCCCTCTCCTGGGCCTGGGGGCTTCTGAGCTGAGGGCTCTGTGGAATAGGCCGGGCTGGGGTTTTCGGGGGAGCCCCAATCTTCACAAAACCTGCAGTGCTGGGAAGGCTGCCAGTGAGTGGTTCCCACTCTGGGTTCCTCAGAGCCCTGCAGGGCGTCACTGAGAATGAGAAGGGGGCTCAAGGGCCCAGCCAGAGACGTTGAAGCACCTCTGCTGTCTGTTCGAGCTGGGGTTCTGGGTAAAGAGCTTTAAGAATGCAGGTCTTCCATGGCACCTGTTGTAAATAAAGATGAACATCCAAGAGTGCATGGCCCAGCTCTAGAACATGTACCTACTGTACCCCTGAGGCCCTCCTGGAGCCCCGACACTGGAAAGGAATAAAGAAAAAATGATCCAAAGCCTTATGGGGTGGCTGTGTCCAGCCCTGACAGCCTTGCTCCATCTGTCCTACAGGGGTGCCATGCTTCAAGACCCCCACTCTGTCCGTCCCTGGGATGCCAGGCCCACCTCTTGGCTTCTCCTGGGATGCCCACCTGATTGCCCACAGAGGTGTTTTCCCTGGGTTTGTGTTTCTGCTCTGTCCCATGTTGTCCTGGCCTTTGCCCTGACGGGGAAGCAGGGGTTCTCTTGGGTCTCAGTGTGCGGGGTCCAGTACCCGGAGGGGCTCAGGGAACCAGGGCGGAAACATCTCAAGACTGTGGTGGAGGAGCGGGCTCAGAGACAGTGACAAGGTGTCATCCCTGGGGTCAGGTCCTGCTCTTCTTCCTGTCGCCTCTCCAGAACCTTCCCCCATTGCCTGGGCAAATTCCATCACCCCTGTCTGAAACCTGGCACTGCCTCCAGCGCTCCTGGGAACATTTGACAGCAGGAATGGTGATAGGAAGCTGCCAGAGACCTCATTCCCCACCAGAGGGGGCAGTGGCAGGAAGCCCCCCCCACCCCAGCTCCAGCCACTTGGCCTGGACCCCTCTTCTCTAAGCCCCAGCCTGGGAAAAGCTAGTCTGGCTCTGGGGTGGCATTCCTGGTCCAGCCTTGCCAAAGGTCTTAGTGGGTGAGGGCTGGAATATGGGGTGGACGGGTGGGGCGCTGGCATCCCAGCCCACAGTGGTGGATGTATTTACGGAACCAGCCGCCTGCCCCAGCTGCCCACCCATCTCAGTCCTGACAGAGGCCCTAATGCAAGAGGCTGTGAGGGGCGGAGAGGGTTTGGCCAGGAGGCGGCCCGCAGCCAGGCCGGGATGAATAACGACACCAGCAAGGCCGGCTTCAGGGAAACACCCTGCAAAATTGATTCTCAGTGTGGAAAAACGATGGGAGAGTTGGCGTCTTTTTGGGGTCTTTGGAACTGGCAGACTGGGGTCCGTTCCCCTGGGTGCTCCTGAGCCTACATTCCCAGGGGAGGCTCGGTTCTGCCTGGTCTACCAGGTTCCCAAGGCACCGCGCCCACCCGTCTGCATGGCCAAGGCGGCGGCGCCAGCCAGAGTGAGACAACAACAACTAGCCGTGACTGTGTTTGCTTCACCGGTTCTGCCTGCCGCAGGCCAGGCCGGATGGAGGCAGCTTTGCGGAGTTTGTTTTCCACTTTGCAATTGACCAGCGTGCGCCCACCCGTGGTGGCCGTGTAAGGAATATCCGGGAACTCAACTGTCTGGCTTTTGTAAAAGTGAAGAAGCATCTGTGTGGCTGGCTCCCATTCTGCAGATGGGGAGAGTGAGGCTGTCAAGACCCAGAGCTTCTGCGGCCTCTGCCCTGGCGTGGAGCGCGTGGTGGTGGTGCTTTGACTGCAGACCCCCAATCTGTGCAATGGGGGGGCGAGGAAGGGCTGTCCACAGGCCGGAGCGTCCTGGAGCCTGTTCTGTTGTGTGCCAGCAGCCAGGATAAAGTGTCTTTGAGACAGAAATTGTAGACTGGCCTTGTCACAGGCTCCAGAACAAACAGGCAGCCCACCAAAACACACTTTCTAGTGTTTGCTTATTTTTCCTTCTGATTATTACAGTAAGACATGCTTGTTAAAGAAAATATAGAGACGTATAAAGGAGAGAATGAACCCCACCACCCAGTGGCACACGTTCCTAAAAGTGGATATGGCTGGGGGTTTTGGAAGCCAAACATTCTGGGCTTCTGCCTCCAATCCTGCTGCCATGAACAGCCCAGCACCTCTCCCTGGCACTCAGCTTTGTCTTCTGTTCAAGGGGGTGACAGTCACTTCAACCTCGAGGAAGAAGGTGGGAAGACAGTATGATGATGTCTCATAATGATACAGCAGGAGCTAAGGAGGAAAGCATCAGGTCTCAGGTAGATAATCACACCCATGGAATAAATAGGTGGCAAATCAGAATGTAGAAGGGGGATACCTGGGGGGCGGATTTGGCAGCAAATAAAAGGCAATCCCAGGCTCCTCCTTCTCTCTTGCTCTCTCTCGCTCTCTCTCTCTCTCTCTCTGCTCTCTCTCACTCTCTCTGTCTCAGTCTCTGTTTCGGCTCTCTCTCTCTCTCTCTCTCTCTCTCTCTCCAGCTGCTCCCAAACAGTTCCCTCTCTTTCTCCTTGGATCAGGTAGGGCGGCATGCCCAGGTACAGGGCCCAGTATGGATAGGCCACGGGAGGCCAGGCAAGGGCAAATACAGGTATGGGCCAGGCTTAGAGGCCCAGGTTAAAGTATGGTTTGGAAGCCCAGGATAGCCCAAGTTCAGGCAGGGCACGGATGCCCAGATACAGGGCAAAGTACTGAGCACAGGAGTCTCACCCACGTGGACAGGGTAGAGGCTGGAGACTAAGGAAAGCCAGGACAGGACAACAGGGACCGCTGGGGTACAACTGAAAGGCCCAATGGCAGGCACTGAGAGAGCAGCACAGGAACAGGATGGGGCCATCGTTGTGGGATGTGAGTAGACTGTGTGGGACAGGACCAGGAATTCTTTCACGGGTAACAGGGAGGCTAGACATTTGGGGAAGGGACCTGGAATCCTCTGTACATTAAACTAACTTTCAACCTTCTGAGTTTTGTATGTAATTCATTCATACAATTCTCAAGTACCCACTAGCACAGGAGAATCCACTTTCACATTAACAATAACGTGGTGCTAATGGAATAAGGTGGTGGTGGGTTGGGGGGGTTCTCTACAAGCTTCTGAAGTTGTTAGGGAAGGTGGTTCTGCTCTCATGGTGATGAGATCATCAGCAGGCTCACGTTGTAGGTGGGTGCTGAGGGTACAGATGATGCTGGGAACCGAACCTGGGCCTCCTACGTGCTAAGCATGTGCTTAGTTCTGGAGCCATTTCTCTGGCTGTATCGCATTTTTGTTTTGCCTTACTCCTGTCTAGGTACTGTTTTATGGTGTTAAGGGATTGGACCTAGGGCCTCACACATGCTAGGCAAGTGCTCTGCTGCTGAGCCACCTGGCCGGCACCTGTCATTGGTCTTAAACCTTTGTCTATTACCAGTAACGTGGCTATGAGCACTCGCGCTTGAGTTTTGTATATGGGATGTCAATGCTTGGAGCTTGAGATAAATGCCAGGGGCTGAAATTGTCAGGCTGTACCGGGTCTGTTTGTTTTTTGTAAAGGATTGTCAAACTGTTTTCTAGAGTTGCTGTACATCTTATATCCCCTCTAGCTGTGTGTGTGTGAGATCCAGTTTCTCCTCATTCTCACCAGTATTTGGTATTGTCCTATGTTTTTAATTTTAGAGCTTCTAATAGTGCATTAAATATGTACTTTGGTACCCAAGTCATTGCAAACTCCCATCAACATCTCCATTTGTGACTACTGTATAACCTTCATTATGGAGTGCTTGTATGTGTGTGTGGTGTGGTTTGGGCCTCATCTGGCAATGTTCAGGACTTACTCCTGGATCACTCCAGGATCACTGCAGGCTGAAGGGACCGTAAGGGATGCTGGGGATCAAACACAGATTGACCATGTTCAAAGCAAGTGTCCTACCAAGGTGCTATCTCTCTGGCCTTGATATTTTCCTATGCTGTGATAAATACCTATGGGCATAATCAGAGTCCAGGTTTACACTCCTCCACTGGGACAGATTCCTAGAAATAGAATTTCTGGAGATCAGCAGGTAAATGGGGTAAACTGTTTTCAAGTCTTGGCCACACAATGCAAACCTCTCCAGCAGGAAGTTCATTCTCTGCCCTCCCCTGAGTGCTCATGATCTCTTTAGCAAGAGCCGCTTGTTCCTTTTCATTTCCTCTGATAACATTAGGGGCTGGGAAATAGCACAAGGCACTTGCCTTGCTTACAGCAGCTATGGTAGCTGCGACCCTATTTCAAATTACGACACCTCCATAAGGTCCCGTGAGCCCAGAGCGAGGCATAGTCCGTGACCACTGCCAGGTGTGATCTCAAACACCAAACAAACAAACCCCAAACAAACAAAAAACTGCAATCAGAGACATGGGTTTGCACATCTATCTGTGTTTCCAGGCATAATTTCAGATCTCTTCAAAGCATACGTTATCATACCACACTCACCACCCAGGTCCCAATGTCCTGTCTCCCTGTCCTTTGAGAAGGGAAGAGTCCCTTTTGCTTTTGTTTGGGTCCACACCTGGCAATGCTCAGGGGTTGCTTCTGGCTCTGCGCTCAGGTACTGTATAGAGTAAGCGGGATTGAACCTGGGTCAGCCGTGTTCGAGGCAAGCACCTGACCCCATACATTCTCTCCGGTTCCTCCTTCTACCCTTTTTTGACCTTCCTTACCTTCCACATCTCTGTGGTCTGGGGTCCCGAGTTTGTTTCTTTTGACTTTTCTGTGGTGCCCAGGATCGAACCCAGGGTCACACGTGTAAGGCAAATATTCCACCACTGAGCCACATGGTGTTTCGGTTTTTCTGTTGACTTCCTCTATTCCCCTCTTTTTCATCTCTACAGCCCACATGTGAGTAAAATCAGCTAGCACAGGTCCTTCTCTCTCTGATTTTTTCACTTAACATAGTTCTCCAGTCCCAATTATGAACCACCAAGTCCTTGAGTGCCCAGAGACACCTAGAACATTTGTGAAAGAAGCTCATCTCTGGGGCCAGCCTCGGCGGTTAAATCCTGGCTCCATTACTGAATTGCTGTGTGACCTTGGGGGACGTAACAACTTTTCTGAGCTCCACTTGTCTCCTTTGTGCCTTATAATAACGAAGGAACTTTTCTTTAGAAGGTTAACTTTGAGGATTAGATACAATATTTGCAGAGGGCTTGGCACAGGGAGATCCATGTAAGTCACAGTGGTGATGACTTGCTATCACCAGCCTCAGTGTCACCTTCATCTTTACCACCTGGCCATGCCCTTTGGCAAGTCCTGAAGACAGATGATGAAGGTCATGACTGTGATGTCTTCAGATAAGTCAAGAGTGAAAGAGAAACAAAGGGCTATGAGAACCCAGGAGAGGAGGCGACTTTTGTTTGTCTGGCTCTGGGGAACAGGAAGGAAACTTCAGAGGCACTCCAAGGGTCTTCTGGGGCAGGGATACCAGGGGGACCCGTACATGGATTGTCCTTTGCACAGCCCAGCTGTGGTTGCAGCCGCCTCTGATTAGACCCCAATTAACAGAGAGGCCTTTCCGCCATCAACTTCCATTAGTCGCTTAGATTTTAGCTGTGAAATCTGGCTCCTGGCCGAGAAGGTGGTCTCAGGAGAGGCCAGGGTGGGAGGGAGCCTATGAGGTCTTGGGGATGTTGTTGCCGAGCTCTGTTGGACAGGCTGAAGCGGTGGTAAGGGGCATGGCAAAGGGAACAAAAGCTAGGAGCTGGATGGTGCCCTGGGTCACCAGGTCAGGAGCTCTCTCCACCTCGCCCTTCTCTATCCTAACCGGGTTCTGCTACTACCATGCTGTGTGACCTTGAGCTGATCTCTTGCCTTCTCAGGCTTCCCAAGACTCTGAAGAGGAAGAAGCAAAGATGTTTGGGAGCCTCTGGAAGTCGAGGGGGTGTGAGACTGGAGCCGGCCCGAGTCACTCATTTCTGGATGTTCTTGGGTCTCCACCATCTACCTGGCCTTTCTTTCCCCACTCCAGCTCAGCCTCCCCACTGCAGGAGGGGGTCCAAATGACCCTGTGTCAGTTTTCTTTTTAAGTCTTATTAGTAATAGAGAAGACATGATTATTACCATAAGGAGATGCAAGTACAAAACAAAATTTAATGCGATATATTTTAGATTCCAGACTTGAGAACTTTACTTACGTAAATGAGAACAGATATTTTATTATATTGTATTCAATAGTTTTAATTTCCTTATTTACATTGGTTGAAATCATATTCAACCAATGAGCAATTTCAAATTGACTCTTAATGATTTATTTTCTGATTATTCTGTTTGTCATTTCTTTAAGTTTTACTAGAGCAAGCAATATAAAGGGAGCAGGTTGGGATAAGGAGGGAAACTGGGGACATTGGTGGAGGGAAGGTCACACTGGTGGTTTTGGAGCACTAAACCTCTGAAACTGTATTATGAGCAACTCTATCTATCTATCTATCTATCTATCTATCTATCTATCTATCTATCTATCTATCTATCTATCTATCTATCTATCTATCTATCTATCTATCTATCTATCTATCTATCTATCTATCTATCTATCATCTATCTATCTATCTCTCTCTCTGTCTGTCTGTCTGTCTGTCCGTCTGTCCGTCCGTCCATCCATCCTTCTGTCCTTCCGTCTTTCCATCTTTCTGTCTTTCCGTCTTTCTGTCTGTCCATCTGTCTGTCTGTCTATCTGTCTATCTGTCTATCTATCTGTCTATCTGTCCATCTGTCCATCTGTCTATCTGTCTGTCTATCTGTCTACCATCTATCTATCTATCTATCTATCTATCTATCTATCTATCTATCTATCTATCTATCTATCTATCTATCTATCTATCTATCTATCTATCTATCTATCTATCTATCTATCTATCTATCTATCTATCTATCCATCCATCCATCCATCCATCCATCCATCCATCCATCCATCCATCCATCCATCCATCCATCCATCCATCCATCCATCCATCCATCCATCCATCCATCCATCCATCCATCCATCCATCCATCCATCCATCCATCCATCCATCCATCTATCTATCTATTTTATGCTTTTTGGGTCACACCCAGCAATACTCAGGAGTCACTTCTGACTCTGCACTCAGTAATCACTCTTGGCGGTGCTCGGGGGACCATACAGGATGCTGGGGATTGAACCCAGGTCAGCCACGGGCAAGGCAAATGCCCTACCCGCTGTGCTATCGCCTCCGGCCCCAATCAGAGTATTTTAATAAAAATAAATTAATAAAATGATCCTGCATCTCTTCCTCCTCTATGCTTCCCTTACTATCTGCTCGGAACCCCCTTTACCCAACCCACACCATCTCCTGGCTCCTGCTGGCTGGTCCTTCCTCCTGGGGGCTGCCCCCCCTGATCCTGCCCTGCATATGGTTCCAGGCCAGCAGTTATGACCACTGCAATAGACCAATAGCTTTCATCCTTCCTATACCTATGTACCGGTGCCCATCCACGGATTGACAGTTGAAGACCACCTGTCTAAACCCTGAGCCAGCAGATTAGAGAGGACATAACATTCTTTTTTTCTATTTTTGGGTCACACCTGGCCATGCTCAGGGGTTATTCCCTGGCTCTGAGCTCAGAAATCACTCCTGGCGGTGCTCAGGGGACCATATAGTATGCTGGGGATTGGACTGCTTGCAACCTTTGGCCATGTACAAAGCAAACACCCTACGTACTATTGCTGCGGCCCCAACACAACATCCTTTAGTGACTCACTGGAAGATAAAGTGGGCAAGGGAATGGAAACTTGCAGGGTAGGGGCAGGGCTGTGTGATTGGGGCAGGTAACAGTTGAGCTGAGCCCTGAAGGAGGGTATTAGGCAAGCATATAAAGGAAGAGCCTCTTAGGCAGAGGGTCCTGCAGGTATGAGACAGAACATGGCACTTGGGAGTCAGAAATCCTGGGTTTGATGTATACTGAAGAACTTGAGGAAGACCGTGGATAGCCTCTGGGTTTGGCCTTGCTTCACTCCCAACCCTGAACTTTTTGTAAAAAGTGGAAACTTGAAGGCTGCAGAGATGGCAGTGGGGGGTTGGGAGGGGGAAGCCAGGATTTCATCTGGGAGTCAGGCAGCTGTGGCAGACGTGTGTAGCATCTAGCCGGAAGCCTACTGGGCCTCGGCTGCAGATGGGCTGAGCTTCACATGTCCCGGCTAATTGAATTTACTCTTAGCACTTTAGCAGCCAGTGCTCCCAGCACTAGTTTTCTCACATTTAGCCAACACGGGCACTAATTTTGGAAACAGTATTTCATTTCTCCAAGGCCCTCAAAGAAAGGTCATTCCAGCAGGTGGGGGCCCCCGAGAAGGTAGACCAGATGTCTCCAGAAACCTGGGCCTCTGACAGGAATTGTGGAGATTAAGGAGAGACAGGTGCAAAAGTGAGGTGAGCTCTGCCAGTCTCCTGTCTTCATGCTAGGAAACTTCAGAGTGATGGCAGATAATCCATTGCTATCTGATGGGAGAGACATAGAGCCTCTAAGAAACATTAAGAGCCACAAGGAAGCAGTGCTTTATGGGGGAGGTAGAATAGTTAGCTTGGAAGTGCCCCTGGTTTGTTTAAAAAGAAGAAAACAAAACAAATAGCTTAACTAACTTCAAACACACAGACACACAGACAGCCCTCCCCAACGCACAAACACATTCACATACACATACTCACACACACATGGAGAAACACAGAACCCAGGTCCAGTTACTAAGGATCCCAGGTATCCCAACTAAACAGCTGTATAGTTTTGTTGAATCTCACCTGGATAAGGTTGTTCATCCCTCTGGGCTTTGGTGGTGAGATGGGCAGCAGGTCATGAGGAGTTGAGACCCTGACCTCTGGGCCCCTATTGCTCTGTGACCTTGAGCTTGTTTTTTCAAGCAGTGTGAGCTTTCCTCATCTATAAGTGGGTGTGTGTGTGGGGCACTGAGATGAATTCTTAAAAATGCTGTAAAGAATTCTATAAAGTGCTTAGGACTCTGCCCTGCATGAGTGAATGCTTGACACACAGTTCTCATTTGATCTTTCTCACTCTTGTGACTGAATAGACAGGCTCAGGGAGGGACAGTGATTTGCACGAAGTGGATGGTCGTGGCCTGGGATTTGGGCCCAGTCCTCTTGACTCTGTGATGGCTCCTTCTCAGCACCCTGTATTGGTCACCTTATCAGTTTCCTGGGTGCCTCACATTTCCCTGTGAAGTGGAGAAATTAGTGCTCCATTCTGTAAGGGGTAAGCTGAGGCCCATGGAATTTGACAACCTGGAGGCAGGAAGCCCATAGCCACCTAAGCCCTGATCGTAGAGTGATCAGACAACACATTTTTCTTTTTGGGTCACACCTGGCAATGCTCAGGAGTTACTTCAGGCTCTGCACTCAGGACTTACTCCTGGCAGTGCTTGGGGAACCATACAATGCTGGAGATTGAACTCAGGTCAGCCGCAAGGCAAATGTTCTACTCGCTGTACTATTGCTCCAGCCCAATCAGACAACACTTAATTTGAGGAAGTAAAGAGCAGAGAATTGGTGGTGGTGCAGGGGCGAGGCAGGGAGGGGCCAGTGGGATTTTGGATGATTTGGATGATTTTTCTAGGCAGGAGCAAAGACAACTCAGCATAGCCTCCCTCCATCTTCCCCCACCACCAGTGACACTGGTCTTTTCCTATTGCACCATCCACCCAAGATTTAGTGCTTGACTGAGCTCCTGCTCCCTCCCTCTCCCTTGCCCCCACACTTCTCAAGTGCAGGAGTTTTATGTGGAGGTGGTGGCTGTGGCAGCAGGACCTCTGGGTCCGGCACTGAGACTCCACAGCCAGGGCCTTGGGAAACCTCGCACCTGGCTAGGGAAGATGACAAACACAGCAGAACAGTGCCTGTGACATCCTGTGAATTAATCTGAGCGTCCTGGGCCTCGGGCAGTACAAGTGGAGGCAGCAGGGGGATTCTGTCTCCAGCTTGATTAAATCAGGATGCTGTGCCAGGCGGGACCTGTTAGCACAGCCAGGGAAGGCAGCGAGTGAGGCAAGGATGTGGCTGACACAGGAGGAGAGATGGGCGCCAGGATGTGGGAGTCCCGCAGGGGCTCTGAGCCTTGTGTGGTGGGTGGGAACCCAAACTCTTTGGTCTTGGGGCCCTCATGTGCTCATATTTAACCACATTGGGTAAAGTTCTTGGGCTTCCTGAGTGAGCACTGGCTGGACAAGTCCACTTGACCCCTGCAGACTCCAGGAGAATTCATGGTCCTGTGAGTGCAGCAGAGCTTGGAGAAGGTGTTGTTGGTTGAATAGGAGTTTTCACGCCCATCAAGGCCATCTCTTGTAATCTTCCCATTCCTGGCATCTCTGGCTACTTCTCACCTCTATGTCTTGGTGCACACCATTCCCTTTTGCCTTTTCCCCACCCCCGCCCCCCAACTAGACCTCTCAGCAAAAGCCTACATGCTGTGGAAATAAAGAAGATGAGGTATTAGAAAGGCAAAGGAAGTTTATTCGAAGCTGGTTGTAGCCAAAGATATTATCCTCATGTTTGAACCGATATAAAAGTCAGATGAAGGAGAGGGGAGGCTTGCTGGTGGAAAGGGCGGGGTTCAGGTTTGCCCTGGCTGGAAGACTCCGATGGGGTCTAGTGGAAACTGGGCAGCCCATGGCCTGGGCACATTTGCCTATCTCTGGTTGCTCCTAAGCTAGCTGAAAGTGATGATTAAAATTCAGAAAGCGGGGAGTGGAGCAATAGTTCAGCAGGTAAAGCATTTGCCTTGCATGTGACCAACTCCCTGGCATCACACATGATCCCCTAAGCACTTCCAGGAGTGATCCCTGAGCACAGAGCTAGGAGGAAGCCTAAAAGACTGGGTGTGGACTAAAAAGGCCAACAAATAAACAACAAAATAATAAAATTAAGGAAGCAGCAGTAGTAAAGGGCCAGACTCAAGTGTGAGGTCCAGAGTCTGATCCCCAGCACCACAGGCCCGACTTTGACCCAGAGAGTGCTGCCTCTGGGAAGCCCCAGTACACTGCAACTGAGTGTGTGAGCTTCCGGGCTACAGTGTGCAAGCCCTGTACACTGCAACTGAGTGTGAGAGCTCGGATCCGGGCTACAGTGTCCAAACCCTGACTGCAACAGAATGGAGAAGCAGGGCAAACCAGGGACACTGTCAATGATGAGTGAAATCCTGCCTACCTGGGTCTGAGCTTTATCAAGTTACTGATTGGCTCCCGGAATGTCACTGCGGATGGCAATCTGGCTTCCTGCAAATCTGCTTAGGAGCAGCTGCTTCCTGGGTTTGTGTGAGAGGGCAGGGCTTGGTCTCCTGGCCACGACACTACCAGTTGTAAGTCAACATTCTGCTTTCACTGTGGCTTGGCCGTCATCTATTTGTACAGCCTGTCTCTCAGCAGCCTTCAAAATAACATGAAAGGGCCTGTATAGTCGATCCTTTAAACGTTTGGTTCCAACTGTGTGTATCAAACACAATTCCGTGGCTCTGTGCCACGAAGTGTGGCATCTCTGAGGCCCAGGCAACATGCCCATGTTCAAGCACCAAAGCTCAACTATCCAAGCTCTGGATGAGCTGTGCACTGTAGCTGAGTGTGTGAGTGGTGTGTCCAGATGTATGGGGCCCTCTGGCTGTCACAACGACAGCCACAGAGGGCAAGAAGGGGGGAAATAGAATAAGATAAAATGCTTCCTCCTTGGGTGGTCTTCCAAGACTCTGCTATGGTCAGATCAGTTTTCCGTTCACGAGCCAATGTCTTGTGCTCTTCTGGGGGCATTATGGCTCTTAGTGCAGTCTACTACAGGTGTGAATCCCATTTCCCCCTCTTCTTAGCAGTCCAGTCCTGAGTAAAGTGGTTTGACCTCCCAACTTCCTCAACTGTAAAGCAGCAATTAAACTAACTTGAAGAGAAGATCAGATAGTTAGTTATTAGTACACTGCCATCATCATCATCACCAGTGTCCGCAACATGAGCCCCAGCAAGCAAATGTAAGTAGGGTGTCCAGTCTCTCCCCTATTCAGTCTCTGTTCCTAAAGTCTTGCTCAGGGTTTGGCCCTGAATGGGGGTCTGAGAAGATCTGCTGGACTAGGAGATTCATGAGGGAGTGAGCCAAAGTTTGGGTGAAAGCAGCAGGGCTGTCTCAGCACCCCACTGCGTCTCTTTGCCCACACAGATGCCTGAGCAAGCCCACGCCTTACCTAATGGGCAGGGAGTGTGGAGTGAGTGTGAGCATGTGTGAGCATGTGTGTGAGTGTGAGCACATGTGTGTATGTGTTTGTGAGTGTGTGTATTTGAGTACATGTGTGAGTGTGTGAGCGTGTGTGTATGTGATGTTTGTGAGTGTATGTGTGTATATGAGCATGTGCATGTGTGTGAGCACCTGTTTGTATGTGTGAGCATGTGTGTATATGTGTATGTGCATGTGTATGTATATGTGCATGTGTGTATGTATGATTGTATATATGAGTGTGAGTATATGTGTGCAAGTGTGCACTTGTGTATATTTATGTCTGTAAAGTTTGTCAGTGTGTGCAAGTGTGTGTGGGAACATGTGTGTGAGTGCATGTGTGAGTGTGTATGTGAGTGTATGAGCATGCGTGTGCTCAAATGTGTGTGTGAGAGTGTTTGTGAGACTGGGACCCAAACTGGGGTGTATGGGGTTATTCTGAAAAGGGGCTCAGGAAATAGGAAGAGGGAGGTGGCTCCCTCCAAGGGTCCCCTCCCCAATTGTCATCCCCATGTGTCAGCTCAATAATGAGTTCCCGTCACTGGGTGTTACAACACTCCCTGTCACTGGGTGTTACAACACTCCAGAGAGGCTTCAGTGTCTTTTGTTTTATTCGTCCACCACATGCATTTGCTTACTTAATTTTTTAATTGTTGTTTGTTTTGGGGTCACACCATGAAGTGGTCAGGAATTGCTCCTGGCGGTGCTTGGAGGACCCTATGTGGGGTCAGGTTTGAACCAGGTCGGCCACCACCAAGGCAGGCTCCTAGCCCCCTGTGCTATTTCCCCTGCGTTTGCTCATACAGTGATCTCTATCTGCCTGGTCCTGTGGGGGATCTCTCCGATGAGAGGGTCAGGCCTCATGGGGGAGAGCATCTGATCCCCAAAGTGAGTAGTGTGTGTGTGTGTGTGTGTGTGTGTGTGAGAGAGAGAGAGGAGAGAGAGAGGGAGAGAGAGAGGGAGAGAGGGAGAGAGAGAGAGAGAAGAGAGAGAGAGAGAGAGAGGGTCTCCAGTCCCCCTGTGCGTGCACAGCTCCCTGTAGACCCTGTGGCACAATGTCGGGGATGCTGCTGGGGTCCCCGACAGTGTCAGGACAGAAGTTCTCTTCTACCTCCGAGGACACCAGAGGAATGGATGAAAACTCACGAGTACAGCGCAGTTCCAAAAAAGCTTTTAATAGTACAAAAGCTCTTCCACAGCAATCCAATATAATGAAAGAACTCTAGCGCTGGTCCGAACTTAGACCAGACAAAAGAGCCTAAGTCTCCCACCAAAGAGAGAGGATCTCACCCGAGAGGAGTCCCCAAAAGAAAGAGAAAAAGGCCCAAAGAGCCTCTAGTCAGTCCCCAAAGTAATCCGAATCTATGACAGGAAGGGTGACATAAAGGGGTTCTTTGTATCAACAAAGAACCCTAAACAAATTGTAGAAGGGTGGTGCCACACCCAATTACTGGAATAAACAAAGGTTATGCCAAGGACTAATCCCTTCTACTGAGATTATTTCTTATGTAAAACACTGGAGAGCGCGAGAGAAAGAGAGAGGGAGAGAGAGAGCAGGTATAAAGTAATACATCTTAATTTCATGAGCTTCATGTAATCTAGATGGTACCCACAAGGTCCTTCTTATTTATTATCTGCACCAGGGTGATTCTGAGTATCTTGTTCTCCATATACTGAAAGGGTCACACTTGCCTGCTTGAGAGCAAACTAGCATGATCCTTCCTATAATCTTCTTATAGTCTCCAGGGTGGTAGTCTCCTGGAAAATTCTAACTGTCCCACGCTGGGTGCAGAGGGGTATAAAGAGGAGCTGTGCCCAATTTAGAAAACATAGAAGTCTTTTTTTTTTAATATTTTATTACACCTCCATGGATATACAATTACAAAGATGTTCATGTTTGGGTCGCATACAGTGTTCCAGCACCTATCCCTCCACCAGTGCCCATTTCCCAACACCAATGTCCCCACTTCCCTCCCCTCCCCAGCCCGCCTAGGCAAATTCTTTATCTCTTCTCTCTCTCTTTTTCTTTTACACATTGTGGATTGCAATACATACATTCAGAGATCATCATGTATATCTTTTTCCTATATTCAATGCTCAGTTCTAGACTGGTATTATCATTTTTGACAAATATTAGCACACCGTTCCTTCTGTCTTACCTAACCACTGATTCCCACATTTTGTGGAAGATTCCACCTTTTTTAATTGAAAGATGCTCATGTAGAGCTTTGGTTCTACAGTGTTCCAACACACACCCTCCGCCCAAACCCATCTCCCATCACCAATGTCCCCACCTCCCCCCCCCACCCGCACCTCAACCACTTGGCGGGTTCTGTATGTCATTTCTTCCTCTTTATATCTCCTTCCCAACAAACTTTCCTGCTCTTCGTTGACTGCAGTGCATTAAAAGACATTACTGTTTCACTATTTTAGTGGACAGCGGGCCGCGCGCGCATGGGCGAACTGGCTTTGCTCTGTTGTCTGGTCTGGGCCGAGCGCCGAAAAAAATGGTGGCTAGTGTGATGGGCGGGTCTCATCCGCTGCTCCGGGACCCCTCAGAGGCGACGGCCCACTCCCAAAACCCATCTGCCCTCCTTGGGGTTCCAGGTCAGCTAGGCCCGTAGCCGAGCCCAGCCTCCCCAGCCATCCTTGAGGCCCTGGCTGGCCCGTGGGCAGCTCGGGGCAGGCAGAAAACATAGAAGTCTTAGTAGATGTATAAGTCAGAAGTTATTCAGAGTCAAGGTGACTTCTGTAACTGCCACACCCTCTAGCAGTGTTTACATAGAAGAGAGGTCTCATTAGAATGAACCTTGGCTTAAGTAGATTAAGCTGTGAGTGGGCAAAACAGCAAAGTTCCCAAACTAGCTAAACCTGTCATCCAACAGCACAAGGCAGTGTTGCTTCTCTCTCTCTCACAAGCAAGAAAATATCGCCGTTCTCAGAAAATCTTACCCAAGCTACAGAGGAAGTGGGTTCTCAGAGACAGTTCAGCTCCCAGAAGTGTTTGAACAACTAAAGGCTACACTCAGGACACCAACCCCTGGCTCTAAGGGGTAAAGTTCTTCCATCCATCCGTCCGTCTGTCCGTCCGTCCACCCATCCACCCACCCACCCACCCATCCATCCATCCATCCATCCATCCATCCATCCATCCATCCATCCATCCATCCATCCATCCATCCATCCATCCATCCATCCATCCATCCATCCATCTGTCCGTCTGTCTGTCCGTCCATCTGTCTGTCCATCCATCCATCCATCTGACTCCTTCAAGCCTTCCGGGACATCCTCAGCCCCCTTGGAGGCTTCTTTTTGATTTCCCTCTGCCCCATGTCTGTGAGTATCTTGGGTGTGACATGATAGGAAAACAAAATAGTTGATGAATCAAGTTCAAGAGTTTCCTTTTTACACCCCTGGGATTCATTGGCCTTCCCACAGGGGCAGTCTGGAGGTGAGCTTGTGTCCTGGCCCCACTCACATCTGCTCTTAGAACTGGGACACAGAGCCTCAGTGTTCTGACTTGTAAAATGAGGTCTGGAAGGTTCTTACCTCAGAAGGTAGGGGTGGAAGAAGTCAACGCATACAGAGCAATTTAATGCTAATCTTTCCTATCTGAAATTCAGATAGACTGCTGACCTGCACTTTCATCTGCTAAATAGCGTAGAGGCAGCAATGAGATACCCCGAGCTACCCACAAGCCTCACTTGGAGGATGTGAAATTGATGGGCTAAACCAACAGTGCGTTTGTTCTTAGAAAACTCAGCAAGAGAGTATAATTCCCAGGAGCCAGAGTGAAGTATAGAGGGTCAGGCATTGGCCTTACATACCTTGCACCCCATATGCCCCCCTCTGCCCCCTCAAGGCTGCCAGGAGTGATCCCTAAGTATAGAGAGAGGAGTAACCCTTGACCACCACTGAGGGTGGCCCAAATCATCTCTCAAAAAATGTTTTGTTTTCCAGATTTCTTTTGTGAACGCCAATGTGGTCATATGAATAAGTTTGGATTAGCAAGCTACATATATAAGATTGTGGCCTTAAAAGAAAAGAACAGACAGCTCTCTGGCTCTTCCCTACTTCCTGCTTACTGGTTTACAGATGAGATGGCAGGAGCTGCAGCAGTCATTTTGGGCTCAGCAGTAGAAGCTACATGTTGAGGATAGCAGAGTTTCCCTAGTAGGGTTGGGCCACTTACTGGGATGAAACATTGAAAAAAATATATATATAAACAAATAAATCAAAACCAATAAAAATTTATACTTTTTTTTAATTTAAAATTTTTTTCTTTTGGGTCACACCCGGCAATGCTCAGGGGTTACTCCTGGCTCTTTTGCTCAGGAATTACTCTTGGTGGTGCTCGGTGGACCATATGGGATGCCGAGGACTGAACCTGGGTTAGCCGCATGCAAGGCAAATGCACTATCCACTATGCTATCGCTCTAGCCCCGAAAATTTTTAATCTCTGTAAGCCACTAATATTTAAAAAATTAATTTCAGTTAAAAGCACCATGATTTACAAAGTTGTTCATTACACCATTGTTTCAAGCATTGATTTTTCCAACACCATGAGTGTGACCTTCCCTTCCACAAATATCCCCAGTTTCCCTTTCAATCCCAAGTTGCCCCCTTAGGCACATAACAAATTTAATTTATGTTGCTTATTCTAAAAACATTTTAAAAAAGGCAAACAGAATAATCAGAAAAAAAATCTGTGAAAGTCAATTGATGATTATTATATAATTTTGACCTATGTAAGTAAGAAAATTAAAATCATTTAATATAATGAAATAAAATATCTATTTTCATTTACATATATAAATTTTCAATTCTGAACTCCAAAGAATATTATATTAAATTTTATTTTATACCTGGATCTTATTATGGAAATAATTTTGTTTTACCTGTCATTAATAAAACATTTAAAGCACGTCTATATTAATATAGTTTAGAATTTACGTGGAGTAGGTAAAGCCTATATATGTACGTTTACCCCTTAAAATTCATGCAAATATGTGTTTACGAAGTAGTTCATGATGATTTGTTATGAGCATTAACTATTCCAGCACCAATTCCACCACCTTTACACCTTCTTCCACATTGTCTCCAATTTTCCCAGTAGACCCTTAAGCCTGTCCCCATAGCAGGCCCTCAATAAGTTTTTATATTGTTCATTATCAATAATTTTGCTAAGAGAATGATAAAAAGTTTCCTAGAAGAAAATTAATGTAAATTATTGTAACCCACTATGGAGACATTAAGTCCTTGAATGAGAGATTATTGAGATGTCACTCGAGGCTAAGCTTTCTGTGTTTAGGTTTTGTTAGTCGAGGTTGGTTGCTTTCTTGGTCGCATCCCATCCACTCTGGTGTGCTACTGCTGGTTGCTAGTGTTGTAGAGATGGGAAAGCTGTGAGACCGTAAATATGGCTGCATGCTCCAGGAGCCCAGATTTTTTAATCCTGGTAAATCTGGAGTTAAATTCATTACTGTATGTAAGCCACTGATAGTGAGTGTTTAACTGAGCTGGTAACTCAACTAATGCACTTTTCCTCATAATACTAGTCCCCATGAGGTGGGACCATAGTCTTATTTACAGTTGGAACACCCGAGCCAGGATGGAGCTCAGTAGCAGAGCACTTGCCTTATAAATGTGAGGTGCTAATCAGGACTGGGAGACACAGAGAGCTCGGAGAGGGGCGGGACAGACACCTGCTCCCCATTTTCCTTCCCAGGACAGAGTAATCGGACAGGCAGCTACATCATTCCCCAGAAGTCGCATTAAACAAAAGCCCATAGTCTGTCTCTGAGGATGCCTGGAGGTGGTCATCCAAAGCCCGTGGTCACTGTGGGATGAGATCCACCTGAGAGCTTCCCTAGAGGAAGGCGCTCGAATCTCCATATCCTAGAATCACTCCCTTGGGTTCCAAACCCTGGTTCTGATCCTTCAAGGGATGTGACCCTGGGCGGTCCCTCCCCTTTCCAAGTCTGGCGCTTTGTTGCATGATGTGGGGTCTGAAACAGAGCCCCCGAGGCTGCGTGGTGGTGGCCGTGGGTGAGTCTCTATGTGAAATTCCCGGAGTCACCCCAGGTGCGATTTGGACGGTGCCCTGCTGAGTGCTCATGTTTTCAACAGCTGAAGGGAGCAGAGGCTGGACTTGGGGAGCAGCAGCTGGGCAAATGAGCAAAGGCAGCGGTCTAGCAAGGATGCGGGCGACACCCTGCTTCTCCGGTGTTGGGGCGACCAGGTGATGGGCAGAGGGGCCAACAGTGCCGTCCCTGCACCTCTGCCCTCACTCGGTTGGCAGTGCCGCTGGTTCCCGCACCCTGCTGCATCTCAGCCCACCACGGCCACGGCCCTGGCCACGGCCACGCTGTGGAATTTCCAATTTTCAGCTAATGTGCAGGTCATGACAAAGGCTCAGAGGCCCTGGTCGGACATAATGGCAGAAGAATTGTAAATGTTGCCCCGAGTGAATGGCAATGAGGAGGGCCAGGGAGGGACGTTTCCCATCGGCTGCGCACCCGGCCCGGGATGCATTTTCTCTGCGACTGTGTCGCATTAGATTTCCAGAGGTGCAGAGGCTCCAGGTACATGTCATTAGTAACAGTTTGGGCGATAATGAATCCTTTTTATTTCTTTTCCTCACAGCTCATGAATACATAACGAAGCCCTGCTCAGGCGCATCTGGGCGTCTGCCTGCCCAGCCACCCAGCCACCTCATCTCCTTCTCCAATATCCAGGAGACCCAGCTGGGGCCGCCTTAAAGGGGCCGCGTGCTCTTTGATGCCTGGGGGGTGCTGGAAGTCAGATCTGTGCTGGCTGGCAACAGCCTAGGGGTCCCACTGACCTCAGGGATTGAAGGTGGTGGGGAACAGAGGGAAGGAAGGAGTCCCAGGGAAGAGCTCAGGATGAGCTCCAGACAGCACATCCAGCAGGTGCTCAGGGAGGTGTTCAGGGACCCAGGATGGGAGGCTGGCCATGTGGACACCTTATGCAGACCCCCTTGCTGTCTGCACTGTGACTGCTAAAGCTGCTCATCCATAAGGTGAACTGGCCCTTTCGTGACCCCATTGTGCAAAGTGGGGTCATCTTGTGACCCCCTTTCTGAGCTGAAGAAACAGAGGCTCAGAAAGTGAGAGGCTTTGTTTTGAGCTGAGCCAGGCCTGGTACTCCCATACCCTCACTCCACACACAGACACACACACAAACACACACAGACACACACACACATGCACACACACAGAGCTAGACATTATTGATACCCCCACATCCTTACTCCACACACACACACACACACACACACACACACACACACACACACACACACACACACACCACCACCACCACCACCACCACCACAAGACACTATTGAGGCCTTTCCTAGGGAAGGATGCATAGTCAAGGGATTCTTGCTTGGCTGAGGATTTAGTTTCTACTTCCCCAACCTGATTGTTGGTAGTCCAACTTTTTATTGAGCACATGCTTTGTGGAAAAACAGAAGATTTAGGTTTTGGGTTGTTCTTTGTTTGCTTTTCCCAGATGTCTGCAGTCTCCTTTTTTCAAAGAATTCCCCCTCACCCCCAGGCTTTAGGGCATTCTTTCTTTTGTTTCTGGGAGCCCTTGTCAGTCCCTTGCCTGCTCAGAGCATCTCACTTTGCATTAACACTACTCACTGGCTCTGCTTGCCAAGCCTTTGCCCAGTGTTGTCAGCTGGTCTCCAGTGCCCAGGGAGGTGCCTGTTCTATGGTGGTGGAGCACACACTTTGCGAAGAACAAATTATCCATTTCCACCCCGACAAGGTCATCCCAAGGACCGCACTAACCCCAGTAGGAAAGACCATCAGTAGATTCCAAATCAGCAAGTGGCTGATCTGGGGGTCCTGGGGTTGCTAGGATTCCGGAGTTGGGGAACCTCCTGAATGTGGGGTGTGGTGGGACGAACAGCAGAGGGGCCTCTGGCCAATGGTCTGTCTAACCTTCCCAGTGGTTCTATGCCACTTTCCAGAGCCGCAGTCTTGAGAGCTGAGGTTTGTGCACAGATATCCCTGAGCTTGCTGGCTGCTGGACGATGCTCTAAACCCATGGCAAACCCTAGGGAATGGGGGTTATGAGAAACCCCATCCTATCACGTCAGGAAACAGAGCCACAGAGAACTCAAGCAACTTGCACAGGGACGAACAGCACTAAATAGTAGAGGCAAAATGTGAAGCCAGAGCCTTTAGCTTCTGTGTGATAGTGGTGGTAGTAGCTTCTCTGCAAAGCCGGACTGTCCTGCAGTGATGCTGCTGGAAACTCCGACCCTGCCCTGAGACCAGGGCTGCAGGGGCAGCTCTAAGGGGCCAAAGGGAAGCCGGAGGAGGTGTAGGAGGCGGGGAGGCAACCTGGGGAGCTCAGGGCAGGGCATCCTTCACTCCCTCACACCCCCACCTCCCGAAGACAGACAGACTCCAGCTGGGACTCTGTCCTTTACAGCTGTGATTCCTGAGCCTGGCTCTGTGCCTCTCTGTGCCTGGGCTTCCTCCTCTATAGAATGGCGCTGCCACAGGATCCACTTCAAGGAACACTGGGACAATCGACGTCCCAGTGCTTGAATGCAGTCATTCTTTACCTGTCTTCCTTCTGACTAATTTCACTCAACGTGTGAAATTAGTCATGTCCATGTCCATCCATTTAAAGGTAAATTTCATGACTTCATTTTTCCTAACAGCTGCATATTATTCCATTGTATAGATGTACCGTAGTTTCTTTATTCAGTCTTCTGTTCTTGAGCACTCAGGTTGTTTCCAGATTCTGGGTATTTTGAATAGTGCTGCAATGAACATAGAAGTGCAGATGGTGTTTGTGCTGTGTATTTTGGGGTCCCCAGGGAATGTTCCTAGGAGTGGTATTTCTGGGTCAATTGGGAGCTTAATTACTATTTTCTTTTATTTTGCTTTTTGGGTCACACCTGGCGATGCTCAGGGGTTACTCCTGGCTCTGCACTCAGGGAATTACTCCTGGCGGTGCTCAGGGGATCATATGGGATGCTGGGGATCGAACCCGGGCTGGCATGGGCCGGCTGCATGCAAGGCAAACGCCCTACCCACTGGACTATCGCTCCGGCTCTTTTTTTTTTTTTTTTGCTTTTTTTGGGTCACACCCGGCAATGCTCAGGGGTTTCTCCTGGCTCTGCACTCAGGAATTACTCCTGGCGGTGCTTGGGGGCCATATGGGATACCGGGATAGAACCCGGGCTGGCATGGGCTGGCCGTGTGCAAGGGAAACGCCCTACCCGCTGGGCTATCGCCCGGCACCTTAATTACTAGTTTTGAGAGGAATGTCCATATTGTTTTCCCAAAAAAGGCTGGACCAGCCGACATTTCCACCAACAATGAATGAGAGTCCCTTTCTTCCCACATCCATGCCAGCACTGGTTGTTCTTGCTCTTTTGGACATGTGCCAGTCTCACACAGCAGATCTTAAGAAGAGCCTGGGCTTAAACCCAGGTCTGTCTGACCTGAAGCTGATGTTCTTACCCGCTGTAGTGCACCCATTCTCCACCTACCCATCTCTACCTTTTTGTCTCTGCGCTTCCACCCTACTAAGAAGCCCAGTTTCCTTAAGGGACAGAGGAATGAATGAAGCTTGCGTGCCACCATCTGTCACCACTTGCCCCACAATGTGAGACTTCTAGTGCATAAGCTTGGCACTGCCCTCCAGAGCAGAGCTTTAAGGAGCTCCAGGAAGGCAAGTGTCAGAGCTTTAGTGTCTCAGTGTCTGGTGTTGCCCCTGGACATGCCCAGACACTTGGCATAGACTTCCCAGCCCTGGCCTTATTATCGTAAGGGCATAGGTGGGAGGCAGAGTGACCTGGAAAAGGTGCCCTTGTGTGAATAGTTGCCCTGATCCAGCTCCAGCGTGGCCCTTCTGGGACTCAATTTCCTGGATTTCTTTATTCATTCATTCATTCGTTCGCTCGTTGTTCATTCGTTCATTCGCTCGCTCATCAGCTCATCCATTCGCCTGTTCGTTTGTTCTTTTATCCGTCCATCCGTCCATCAGTCCGTCTATCTGTCTATCTGTCTATCTATCTATCTATCTATCTATCTATCTATCTATCTATCTGTCTGTCTGTCTGTCTGTCTGTCTGTCTGTCTGTCTGTCTGTCTATCTGTCTGTCTGTCTGTCTAGCTATCTGTCTGTCTGTCTGTCTGTCTGTTTATCTATTTACTCATTCATTCATTCATTCATTCATCCATTTATTCATTCATTCATTCATTCATTCATACTTTATAGGTCACACCCGGCTATGCTCAGGCTATGCTCAGGTTACTCCTGGCTCTGCACTCAGGAATTACTCCTAGCAGTGCTGGGGACCATATGGGATGCTGGGGATTAAACTCAGGCAGCCTCATGCAAAGGCAAGCACCCTACCCAATATTTCCTGGATTTTAAAATGGGCCAATGTGCTGTTCCTTCCCCTGTGCTTGGAAATGTGTCCAAACAGTGCCTGACACTTAGACACCCCCTAACACTCTCAGAAGGAAGCTGAGAGATAGCACAGGGGGACGAAATGCAGCTGACCCTGGTTCAGTCCCCTGCACTGCGTATGACTCCCAAAGGGACGGGGGGAGATCGTCATATTCTCCTAAGGCTTATCTCTTCCTCTCCATCCTGTACCTGTCCCCTTCCATTTAGGGCCCTGTTGGTCTGTTTGTGCTCTACTCTTTTTACCCATTTTGTGAGAGTTGTCCTTTTTGGGGGTGGGACTGGGGGGCACACACAGCAGTGCCTAGGGTTTACTCCTGGCTCTGCACTCAGGGATCACTCCTAGCTGTGCTCAGGGGAACATATGGGATGCTGGGGATTGAACCAGTTTGGCTGCATGCCAGGCAAGCATCTCACCCACTGTACTATTGCTCTGGCACCCTGGTGGTTCTTTGAGAACATGTTTCAGATTCTGGATGATGTTTTTTTTCCAGAATATTCAATGGCCCCTCTCGCCTCCGAGACAGACCAATTAGGTGACCTGGGTTCAGAGCCTCTTCACAAATGCTCCTCGTCCTCCAGCTGGGTCTACCGCTCACTCTCTGCTCCCCCAGGCCCCTGCAGCGCTAGGCTGTCCTGCTGCCCGGGTGGCTCTTCACATAGTTCCTGAAGTGCCCCCACCCCCCACCCCCACCCCTGCCTGCCTCTCTCCTCCGGCAAGAGGCCCTGTAAAGCAGCCCTCAGCAGCTGCTTGGTGGAGTTTTCATGAGAACCAAAAGTTCTCAAAGCCCCATCAACAGTTTGGAACAGTGCCCGGGATGGCACTTCTCTGGATGCCCATTTTCCAGTGCCCACCAGCTCTGCCGGGTGAGCCAAGGAAAAGTACAAGCAAAAGGGCAGCCCCTCGAATGCCCACATGCCCAGGAACCCTGGCCCTGTCCTTGTCCTGTCCTTCCTGACCTCTCCTGGCCTTGCTGTTGACTTTGGCACTAGGCCCTCACCTGGGCTACCGTGACCGGCCTGGAATTTCAAGCTGAATTTGATTTGACCTGTTCAGAGGGGCTGGCCACTAAACCAAACCATATTCCTGCCGCGCCCCGCAGTGTCCCCCAGAGAGGTGGGGACAGAGTCCGTTAGGCCACTGCCTGGGGGCCCATTGGCCAACCCCTTGCCCGGCGTTGCCTCCTGAACTAATTCCATAATCCTGCCTCCTGCCTGGCCCCAGCAGTTCAGGAAGGGTTCTGGGGCCTGCTCTGATCCCACCTTCCTGCTCAGCTTGGACAACGTCCTCTCGGCCCCCACCTGATCATCTGAGGGCCCCTCTGGGGCTCTGAAACTCATTTAGGCCCTGTGCTTTGCTGCCTTAGCACCCCCCCGCAGACCCCCAGCTGGGGTCCCTAACAGGGTCCAGATGTTCCGGCCCCTGTCCCCAGGGTCCCTGGGATAATCCGTGACAGTTGGGGGGCCAGGGGGGGCAGGCACAGCTGCAGGGGCTGCCGGGAGAGAGGCTGGAAATGGGGGTGTCAGACTCCATGTCCAGGGTTCATGGAGTCCTACTCAGCTATGTACCCTCCGTTCAAGCTGCTTCCCTCGGGAGAGCAACTGCATCTGCTGGGGCGAGGGCATGAGCTCCTGTGACCTGGGGGAGATGCCAGCCTCTCTGAGCCTCGTTTTCCCCCCACTGGTCTCTGAACAGGAGCCCGGGTGCCGCCTCCCAGGGTTTCAGGGAGCCTGGCAGGAAGAAGAGGTACTCATCAGTGGGCAGCCCCTCGTGACTTCTGGGAGGCTGTTCATCTCCCGAAGGAAGACTGGGAAGACCGCACTGGCCGAGCCCCTCGTCCAGGACATGATTCACAACAAAGACATGGGGTTTGAGATCCAGGGCTGCTTCTTGGCAAGGACCCTTCCTCATCTGACTCAGTTACCCCATCTGAAACAGTAGACCCCAGGGCGTCCTTCAAGGCCCCTGAACAGCACGTGTGCTCAGTAAGTGCCTGAGGCATGAAACTCGGAATCACTGCACACTATTCTCGAAAAGTGACCCAGCGCCACTCAAGACCTGCTGGCTGTGGGTCCCCTGCAGGTTGTGACTCATAAGCCCTGGATGCGTGCTGCAAACTCAGGAACGAGAACCACAGATATCTCTCTCTTCCTCCTCCCTCTCTCTTTTCTCTGTCTCTCTCCTCCTCTTCTGTCTCTCTCTCTCCACCTCTCTCTCCCTCTTTCAATACAGGTACTGAAAGGTTATCATATGTATCCTTTACCTACTTTCGACACTCAGTAGAACCACAAACTTTTTGTCCTCCCCCTCAATAATCTCCTCTTCCTCTCCTCCCTCCTCTTCCTCCTCCTCCCTGGGCTCTTCTTAACTCTCCCCTGCATAAGTCCCCCATCACAGCCACGGAGCCTTCCACTACCACACACTTCCTGGGGTCTCCTGTGTCTGGCTGTGCCCTTCCTGATCCAGGCCAGGCAGTGTTTGGCAACACTCTTGTGTGTTCCTGCAGGCAGGTCACTGCCCTGCTGTTCCTTAGTGATACCTGCTGCACGCGCACCTACTCTTGGGGCGGGTAGCTGCCTCCTCGAGAGGTGAATGAATACCCAGTAGTCACCCACAAGACACATCTCCCTGTGACCTGCATCTTCCCCTTAAAAAACAAAAACTTCTCTAAGTCAAATCTCAACCATCTCATACCTGGCCACCGCAGGGCCCTGCAGGTCTCTCCAACTAGGCACCATGAAAGGATTGTCTATGTATGAGTGTATATATATACTTTTCAGGTAAGGACAAAGAATAGATGCTGGTGGAATCCATGAAACCCAAAGCTGCTCAGGAGAGGTGTGTCAGGGTCTGTCCCCATGCACCGTGGCTGACGACAACTGCACATTTGCCCAAGTCATCCTTCAAGATCAGTTTCCTTTGTTTCCCTAAAAGGTCAACATTTACTTCATTTTGGGCTGGAGCATAGCCCAGTGGGTAGGGCGTTTGCCTTGCATGCGGCCGGCCTGTGTCGGCCCGGGTTCAATCCCCAGCATCCCATATGGTCCCCTGAGCACCGCCAGGAGTGATTCCCTGAGTGCAGAGCCAGGAGAAACCCTTGAGCATTGCCGGGTGTGACCCAAAAAAAAAAAAAAAAAACATTTACTTCATTTAATATCATACACTCACAAGCATCAAACTGCAAAGGGTCAAAGCCCTCTGTTACTGTCGCCCTACCTGGAGGCCACCAAAGTCACTAGCTTCCCAATGTCTGTAGATTTGTTCTGCGTGTTCAAGCAGCTTGCATCCACATTGCCTTTCTCTCACCCTTCCATGGTCCAGGGCCAAGTACACAGAGTTCTGCTCTTAACTCTTATCCCTGCTGAGCCTCTCTGGGTGTCCAGAGAGCTTTGTCATGATGACTAATGAAGGATCTATGTATGCCTTCTTATGGGAGGCGAAGAAAAGGTGGCATTTTTTGTCATGGTTACTAACGAAGGATCCCTGTATGCCTTCTGCCGAGTGAGCCAAGCCCAGTGGAGGAGAGGGCAGAGAACAGGGGTTACGTCCTAGTTCTGCTCTTGACTCCAGGGCAAGTCACTCAATCCGAAGAAACTCAGTGCTCAGTGTACCCCCCAAGAGGAGACATTCCCAGCATCTGCCTCTTGACTCATCAGGACTAAGTAAGGGGAAAGTGAATTAGGACCTTAGTCAGCTCTTAAATAGCTAAATGCTGGTCAGCTCGGAAAAGAGGCATTTGTTACATAACTATCTCTCTCTGTGTTATTGCTCAGCCAGAGGGACCCTTGCTGGTTGTGGGATAGTAGTGTAGCACAGAAGTTGGGACACTCTCCCTTAGAAGCCATCTGGATGGTGGTCTTGGCACCCCGGGAGCCCCAGCCAACTGTTCAAGTGAGAATGGGAGAGAGACCAGCTCACTAAGTGAACCATGGAGCTCATCCTGGGTTCAGACAAGCCTTAGCCCTGATTACTATAAGGCTTGTTGATTTTTGACTTTGTGATGCTAAGGATTGAACCCAGGTCAGCCGCGTAAGGCAACCTCCCTACCCACTGTGCTCTAGTCCCCCTCTCCTCCCCCAGTTGGTTTTCTGCCCCATGTTACTGGAGCTTCAGACCGTCCCTACACGCAGTGTTAGAAATGTCTATTTCAAGGCCAGTGAGGTGCTGGCAGTGTGGCCACCCTGCTTCTAGCAGACACTCCTCTCTCAGTGGACCCTGGTCTCCATTCTCAATGCAGAATAGGGCTATGAGACTCCCTGACTAATGACTACAAAGATCTTACAGATCCTGTTATTGCCTCCACCACCTTCAATCAGTTTTGTTTAAGAGATGACTTAAGCCAACGCCATCCTCTGAGCAACCAGCGCTCTGACCCAAGCAACATGGATCTCACGTTTCTTTTCTCTGAAGCTACTCTGGTCCCCAACAAGCTGGTACCAACAGCTTCCTGAGGCAGGTGGGCTCAAGAAGGACTCAATAACAGCAGACCTGGCTCTGGCCACATCCTCCAGGCCCCATCCCTGCCACTCTGGAGTGAGGCTGTCTTGGAACTCTCTTAGGCACCATGAGCAGCTGTAGAGAAGGTTTGCTTTCCCAAGAGCCAACATCTGAATGCTGGCTGGTGGTTTCCTGAGGTCGGTCGGGTGGGGGTGGTGGGTGGGCAGCTCAGCTCACCTGCTCAGTAGATGCGTGATTAATCGTGCACAGTCTCAGGGTTCTGTGTTCAACCTCACCACAGTCCCATTGGTTTGATGGAGGTTCTATGGGCCAGAGGGTCACAGGCTAGATCCCGCCTCTCTCACTGATGATGTGTGGGGATGAGCTCACTTTGGGTCATCTTTGAGCTTCTGTGTTGTCTCCTCTGTCTGGTCTTGTGAAGGACACGCACTGGGGTGCTCAGTGAGTGCTCAGCCAGTGCTCGTGGACACTCTGCTTGTGAGACTGTTGTTACTTGGCAGAGCAGGAGCGCCCATGGCTGCTTCCAGACTCGAGGTAGCATTTATGTGATGGACAAATGTTTTAGTCATAGTCAAGTGTGTAGAGGAGAAGAAGATTGTTTGGGGGGTCTGCAGGAAGGCTCCTGGGCCCACGCCCCAGGGCAAGGAGACTGCCAGGATCTGAGCATCTTCGTGCTCATGACTTTGCATCTGACCCCAGCAACTAGTTGATTAAATTAAATATTAGAGAACTTGAGAGGCCAGAGCAATAGTATAGTGGGTAGGTCACTTTCCTTGCATGTGGTTGGCCCAGGTTCAATCTCTGGCATCCTGTATGGTCCCCTGAGTCCCACCATGAGTGCTGAACTAGGAATAAGCCTTCAATTCCACTAGGTATGGCAAAATAAAAAAGAAAAGGAATAAAAGAATAAAAGAGAGCTTAAGAAGGGGTCAGGAAGATCGAATATGTGAATGAGGCTGTGTTTGAGTGTTAGGAAACATTAGATAATGTCATTAGATAATGTCATAATCAAGAGCGACAAGTTCGTAATGTTAGAAGGTTAAAATGACTTGATACTCCAATGTGTGGATGTTATATAGGACTCCTCAGCCAATGACTACAAAGGTCTTTAGGGATCCTGCTACTCCCTTCACCACCTCCGATCATGGACAGAAGGTGGTACCAGAACCGGAGAGAGCTCCAAGGGCTGGGGTACCCGCTTTGCATGTAGGAGCCAAATGTGTTTCAATCCTTGACAATGCATCATTTTCCAGTATTCGAGGAGTGACCCCCAAACCCAAAGCAAACCAACAAACCTAAAAGGCTACATCAGAATAGCTTTATAAGAGCTACCTGGTCTATTACTGCATCCACAGGCATGCAAGCTATAGGAAAAGGTGAAGTTAGGGACTGGGGAAAGGACACAGTGTTATAGCAAATACCAGGTTCAGGTGAAGTTCTTTCTGTGGCACCACAAAAATGTTATTCTTGGGGGTCTATTAAGAGGTGCTCAGGGACCCAGCCAACCAGGTCAATGAATGTGATACTGATGAGGTTTGTGTTGCTGGTAACCTCTGAGCCTTCCTAGCAATGCTCAAGGGTCTGTGCAGCTACCCTCAGTGGTGCTGGGTGTGGGGGGCGGGGGTCACGTGTTGCTATATTCAAACTCTGGTCCTGGAACATGCTACGTGTGCACCCTAACTAACCTCTGTACTATCTTCTCAGCTCCTCTGCCAAATAATTAATTGGCTAATTAAATAAAATTAGTTTGAAGTAGTATCATTTTCCTGGGGGTGAAAGTCTTACATAGAATTTTGAGGGGACAAGTTCAGAACTAAATTGGCTCCACTTTAAAGCAGATTAAATTTTTATTTTAATTTGTAAACTTTGGTGAGGGGGCTGGGGTCCACTCCCAGTGATACTGGTTCAGGGCTCAGGCCTAGGGGTGCAGTGCTGCTGGACCACTGGCATGATGATGGCGCTGCCAGGACTATTGCCTGGTGATGCTGGGGGCGGGGGCTGGGGCAGTGCCAGGAAACCAGCTCAGGTCCTTGTGCATACATAGCACGTGCTACTGACCCTGAACATTTTGGTCACTTGATTTTGTTTGTTTGCTGGTGGACGTGGGTGGGGGATGGAGAGTACACCAAGATGTACACAGTGGCTGCTCCCCTGTGATCGTTTAAATGAATGTTGACTTGGGGAAGGCTGTTTGAGGTTATTTACCTACCCTTAAGTGCTCTGGGCACGGACACCCATAGTTCCTTCCTCTTCCTTGGAGGCTGTTGGGTAGAGTTGTGGCTCTTCTATGGATAAAATTGTGGAGGCCCAAAGACACCAAGTCATGCGGACGATCCACTTTGCAGACTGAAAGAGGAACTTGACCTCCTTACTGTGTCCCTCATCTCCTTTCTCCCTTCTACTGCCTCAGTCACTTCCTGGGTCATGTCTGACAACAGTGTCATGCTCTGGATGCTCCATAATCCCACATTCTCTACTTGGCATCAGTGAATTTTGCCTTAGAGTACAGCTAATTGTGTGCAAGGCACACTCAGCCCACTCGCTGCTGACCTGCCTTTGGTTTCCAAGCATGCCCAATGCAGTCCTATCTTTTATTGAGGCACAACTAATTGGGGAAAGAGAATCATCTGGTTTATTAGAACTCTGGAATATGTCAGCTTTTAAGATATAGGCAGTTAAAGCTAAGGGTTCAGAGCAATGATACAATGGGTAGGGCTTTTTTTTTGCCTTACAAGAGGCTGATCAGGGTTCAATCCCTGGCATCTTATATGGTCCTCTGAGCATCACCAGGAATAATTCCTAAGTGCAGAGCCAGCTGAGGGCAGAGTCAGGAGTAACCCTGAGCTTCGCTGAGTGTGATCCAAAAAAGACACATACACACACACCACAAAGAAGAAGAAGGAGGAGGAGGAGGAGGGAGGAGGAGGAAGAGGAAGAGGAAGAAGAAGGAAGAAGAAGAAGAAGAGAAGGAGGAGGAGAAGGAGAAGGAGAAAAGGAGAAGGAGGAGGAGGAGGAGGTGGAGGAGGAGGTGGAGGAGGAGGAGGAGGAGAAGGAGAAGGAGAAGGAGAAGGAGAAGGAGAAGGAGGAGAAGGAGAAGGAGAAGGAGAAGGAGAAGGAGAAGGAGAAGGAGAAGGAGAAGGAGAAGAAGAAGGAGAAGAAGAAGAAGAAGAAGAAGAAGAAGAAGAAGAAGAAGAAGAAGAAGAAGAAGAAGAAGAAGAAAAATCCCAGCTCTCTTTCTTACTAGATGAATTCTTTCTAGCTGAACTGGAAAGCTGATATACCTTTCAGTGATTCAGGCTTTCCGCTTGCTAAATGGAACTAATTGCAGCCTTATATTATCATGGGTCTGAAGAGCTAGTACAAGGAGTAGACACTTGCCTTGGATATGACCAACCCCAGTGTGATCCCTGGGCACTAGCATAGTTCCCCAAGCACAGAGACAGGAGAAGCCCTTGAGTATCTCCAGATGTGACCCAAACTCCCTCCCCTTGAGGGCTGAAGACATAGCACAACGGATAAGGTGCTTGCTCAGCATGCAACCACCCAGGTTTGATCCCCAGCATCTCATGAGGTCCCCTGAAGCTTCCAGGAATGATCCTGAGTGCAGAGACAGGGGGTTATCCTTGAGTACCTCTGGGTGTGGCCCCAAACCAAAAACAACAATTAAAACAACAACCCCCCAGAAAACAAACTCCCTCCCTTACAAAATAATAATGTTATGAGAAACGAATGAGACGAAGACCCTTTGCTTCATTACACAGCCTATAATAGAGCAGGGGCTGGCTTGCTCAATATTATTAGGCTTATAATAATGATTTATAACAATAATCTTTCTTTTTTGTGTTTTAAGACTCACCTCAGTGCTCAGGGCTTACTCCTGGCTCTGCACTCAAAAAATGACTCCTGACAAGCTTATGGGGTGCTGGGAATTGAACCCGGGGCAGCTGTATGCAAGACAAGTGCCCTCCCCCACTTTGCTATCTGTATGGCCCAATAATAATTTTTTCTTCCTACTTTCTCTCAGCTTCCACTTCCTCCCTGGAAGCTTGCACATTCGTCTTTTTTGTTTTAAGTATAAAGTCTTGACTCACTCCTATATGCCAGCAAAGCTCTAATAGTCATGTAGGGGCTTAGGACTGTCCAAATGAACTATAAGGAATTTTAAAATTTTAGTGCCTCAAATTGCCTTTGCAAACTGGAGCTACAGCTTGGAGGAAGGAAGATCACACCTGCCAAAGGTAGCCCTCACTGTCCAAGCTGATGCTCATGGCCTCTGCAGGAGAAGATCCCTGCATCACGTGTGTCTTGCATTTATTTCACACGTATCTTCAGAGGAGAAAACTGAGACACAGAGATCAGTTCTGTTTGTGTTTTTTGTCTTGGGGCCTCATCCAGTGATGCTTAGGGGGTGACTCTTGGCTCTGCAATCAGAAATGACTCCTGGTGATGCTCTGGGGACCATGTGAGAGACTGGGGATGGAACCCAGGTTGACTGTATGCAAGGTAAACAGTCTACCCGTGGTACTATTGTTCTGGCCCCAGCTCCCCTGTTTTTCTCTTTTCTTTTTTTTTTTTTTTTTTTTATTTTTTTTTTAATTTTATTATTTTCCCCCAAATATCATTACACCATTTTAGACATACAATTGAAAGATGCTCATGTAGAGTTTTGGATCCACAGTGTTCCAACACCCATCCCTCCACCCAAACCCATCTACCATCACCAATGTCCCCACCTCCCCCTCCCCCTCCCGCACCCCAACCACCCGGCAGATTCTGTATGTCATTTCCTTCGTCTCTATATCTCCTTCCCGACAAACTTTCCTGCTCTTCGTGGAATACAGTGCATTAAATGACATTACTGTTTCACTATTTTAGTGGACCGCGGCCGATCTGGGCTCGAACTGGTCTTGCTCAGTTGATCTGGTCGTGGGTCAGTTCCTCAGCCGTCCGGACAGCGAAGATGGTGGCTAGTGTGATGGGCGAGTTTCATCTGGCTGCTTCCGGGACCCCCAGAGGCGATGGGCCAACACCCAAAACCCATCTGCCCTCCCTCGGGATCCCATCATCAGCTGGGCTCGGCGCGAGCCGGGCTCCAGTCTCCCAGCCGCTGCGAAGCTCTGCATACTGGTTCCCGGGCAGTTCCTGGGCGGGTCCACCAGGCTCGGCAAAATGGAGGAGGGGGGGAGTGGCTAACCCTGACTCCATCTGGCGAATTCCCAGTGATTCCCCGCTTCTGGGAGCCGCCTACCTGGGCTCGAACTGGTCTTGCTCAGTTGGATCTGTTCGTGGGTCAGTTTCTCAGCGTCCGGACAGCGAAGATGGTGGCTAGTGTGATGGGCGAGTTTCATCTGGCTGCTTCTGGGACCCCCAGAGGCGATGGGCCAACACCCAAAACCCATCTGCCCTCCTCGGGATCCCATCATCAGCTGGGCTCGGCGCGAGCCGGCTCCAGTCTGTGTCTTTCTTTCTGAGCTAGAGTGTCACCCAGAATTCATCTGGTCCTGGTTCAAGAGCAGGGTAGGGAGGTGAATGAAGTACAGGACAGATGGCGTCAGGGAGAGGAAGGGTCCAAGTGCACCGAGCCCCAGAATCCCTTTCCACACAAACAGCTGAATGTGGCAATAGATCTGCAGTTGCTTTGATAATTTCCTTTGTTGTTCTAGAAGACCTGGCCACTTCCACTGTGAAATGTTGAGTTTGTCCCAATGGGTAAGGTCTGTTACATGGTGCAATTGCATGATGGAAAAGTTAAAGCAAGTAAACTTGTCTTTGAAGCCAAAGCAAACATAAGATTAAAAGAGCAAGGGCTCCAAACTTGCATCTTATCACCTCCATTTCTCCTCAGGCTTCTTTACATCTCAGAGAAATCCTGACAACCTGACTGAAGCAGAATATGGCTCAGTGGGCCAGGATGAGCTGAGGAAGAACCGAACTCACCCTCCAGGAGGAAAAAGGAGGTCACAGCTGGCCTTGCTAACAGAGAAGTGCAACCACTCAATGTCCAAGTCCTGGGGGGCAGGAGCTGGAGGTTTCCGAGTGGCAGGGAGGCCCAGTAGACAAGGGGAAGGGCAGGTGCTCAGACCCCTATGAGAGGTTCAAGGTCTGCTTTTCAGTGACTCAGAGGCAGGTCTGATGTCCCAAGATGCCCATCCAAAGCTCAGACCGAAGGCTAGTTTGTGTAAGATGGTGGGCTGACTGTGAAGGGAAAAGAGACGAATTCGTGGAAGAATGACCTTTATCAAAGTTATCCAGCTTGGGCCGCGAGCACAAAACTGCCCAGGGAACTGAGACCACTGGCCGCCTCCCCAGTCCACTCCTGCTAGACCCCCAAAGTTCTTTATCTAGCTCACGGGCTGGAGCAAGCCAAAAGCAGTGCCTGTTCATCCTTTGGTCTCCAGCCATAAAGAGAGGGCAGAATGGAAAAATAATTAAAAAATAAGAGTGGCGGTTGGGGAGGGGCCTGCGTTGTTAGCGGAGAGCTGGGGCTGTGGAAGCCATTTTCACAGAAGAGAGAAATGGAGGGTTGGAGTGACTGGCGTTGAGATAACCAACAGATGTGATTCTTCAGATAAGCGTAGCAATTTAGATAAATCTCAGGCTTTGGAGCTGGTCGCCTCAGGTCCCCCTCTCCTCCGTCTGCCTTTTTTTCAATTTTTATCTCTGAGCCAAGGGAGGGGGGGGGGGGGAGGAGGGCAGGGAACTCTAAGGGGTGAGGCAAAGGGAGGAGGGGGAGGGCGGGGGGGCCAACTTCATCTTCGGGACTTTGGCTTTTCTTTTTAATGTGTTTTTCCCAGAAGGTGGGAAATGCCAACACACGCTTGGAGACCTAGAAGGCGGCCTATGTTTTTTAAAAAAGCAGCGGACAAAAATCAAAATATTTGAAAATGTATTTCATGGTAATTATGTCATATTTCATGGGCTGGTGCCACTACTGAAAGAGAGGCTGAATGCCTTAATTTGTATAGAAATTGTAATCATTTGTTCATTTCAAGGTGAAAATTGCATTTTTTAATTTAAATTGTATCCTGCATGATAGTCTATTATCTAGTAAAATTGTCTCCATGTCTGAATGCCTTATATGCAGCTGCAATGCTTGTTACAAATCCACTTATATTCATAAAAGCAGGTGGACATCTCAGGAAATGGAAGCCGCTGTGTGTATGGTTGTGTGGGTGCATGTGGGTACGTGTGGGTGTGTGTGTGGATGTGGGGCTCCCTCACCCCATGTACACTCCTGTCTTTCCAGCTCTGACTCGGGGAGCCTTTCCAGCTCTGATGAACAAGTGATAATTAGTTGGAATAAAAGAGTACTCTGTGCTGAGTCAAAGAACAAGCCCTGGACCGAGCTGGGGACCAGGATGGGGCAGAGGGGTGCCGGCAGAAGGGTGCTGGCAGGGCTCTGTCACTGTGTTGCTGTTCTGTGAGTGGGTTTCATCTGGGACCTCCCACTCTGGTACTACTCTTGATCTTAGCCAAAAGGCCGAGAAGCGATGGGGACCCCCCCACTCTAAGCCTCAGTTTCCTCCACCTATAAAGCTAGATTTTTTTTTTTTTGGCTCCAGAGCCTGGCTGCCCCTCTCTGACTCCAGGTTTGGTCACGAGTTAACTGTGTGTCACCCACAACTCCTGGAACCTCACCGGATCTCCACTTCCCTTCTCTTTTAAAATGGGATAGAGGGGCTGAAGTCATAGTTCAGCGGTTAGCGCGATTCGCCTTGTACATGACTAACCCATAATCCCCAGAATCTCATGTGGTCCCCCGAGCACGTCCAGGAGTGATTCCTGAGTAACTGCTGGGTGTGACCCCAAAAAGACAAAAAATAAATGAATTAATTAACTAATAAAATGGGATCACTTGATCACTTGAATCCCGTTATTCATCGATTTGCTCTAGTGGGCGCCAGTAACATTTCCATTGGACCCTATCACGTGCTAATGTAGCCCAATGGCATCTGGTTGATTCAGGAATATGAAGAGCCTCAAACCGTTCCTTCAGGGTCTTGACAAGGAAGTCTGACCATCTTGTAGGTGGGCGGCCACGTGATCTTTTTGACATCCCGTGGGATCCAGTCAGTAATGGCTCTAGTCCAGCGGTCGTCTCCAAATCGCATTACATGTCCAGCCCATCTGATTTTCGATGCCTTGGCAAACGAGACAGCATCCCTGATTCTGGAATAGCGACGGAGGTCAGAACTCCGGATTCCTTCTCTCACTCTGAGTAGGCGTGATATTCTAAGCACAGCTCTTTGATTCCTCTCTGGGAGACCGAATAACATTCTCATCCTGCTTTCATAGGGCCCAGGTCTCTGAGGCGTATGTTAATGCAGGGAGAATGGTGGAGTCAAAGAGATATGCCCGGGAGCCGGAGGTTCTTTGTCCTTTTTAGCTATTTCTTCGATGCCTTTGAAGGCATTCCATGCCGCTCTCTTCCTCCTGCGCAGCTCAGGTTTTAGGTCGTTCATCATGTTGATTTTTCGACCTAGGTACACATAACTGCTGCATTCAGAGATGTTTGTTCCATTGAGAGTGAATGGGGGCCTCTGGAACTAGTTTATTCTTCATAAACATTGTTTTCTTTAGATTCAGCTGTAGACCTATCTTTCCACATTCTCGGTCAAAGTCAGCCAGCATTTGTGCCGCTTGGCTAATGTTTGGTGTTATTAGAACGATGTCATCAGCGAAGCGGAGGTGGTGTAGTTGCCGACCATCTATCTTCACTCCCATTCCTTCCCATTCTAATTGTTGCATGATGTTCTCGAGGGTGGCGCTGAAGAGTTTTGGTGAAATGGTATCACCCTGTCAAACCCCTCTTTGACATTAATGATCACTTCTTTGTAGAATGGTGAGATAAAATGGGATAGAAACAGAATTGATTCCATCCAACTGAGGGAGCAAAGTATCACGAAGAGGCCAAGTTTGCCCTCCCACTCTCCAGAAAGGGCAGGTTTACATTTGCTGACTATATATGTCTACTTGTTTATTTGTTCCCAGGGGCCCCCTCCCAGAAATACTCATTTGGGCAGTGTGGACTTGATGACTTGGCTTCTGGGTTCCCCAGAGTGGTATTGGGGCCCAGTGGTGCTGGATCTTGGAGTACCACCTAGAGCTACAGCCTGTGATTCTGGGATTGGGCTTAGAGAATGGGGGTAGGGAGGGATAGAGCTTGGGGGCTCCCACATGCTAGGCATATGTTCTCCTTTGAGTCATACCAATGTCCACTTTGCAGGTTTTTTTTTTGCCATACCTGCCAATATTCAGGAGTTAATCCTGGCTCTACACTCAGTATCACTCCTGATGGGGCTCAGGGGACTATATGAGATGTTGGGGGGTTGAACCTTGGTTGGCTGCATGCAAGGCAAGTGTCTTACCCTCTACACTATCTGCATTCTGAAGCTTTTAACTTTCAAAAAAATAAGCTGTAAAGAGAATATATAGTGACATGAAATGACACAAAATTCACATTTGAATGACCACAGTATTTTTACCGAAACACAGATGTGCGTCTGTGTTGACATGTGGCTAAGCTTACATGACATTAAACTTGAATAGTTGTGACAGAGACAAAATGGTTCATAAACCCCAAATTGTTTACTCTCTGGCTTTTGGTAGAAAAGGTTTTCCAGCCCCTGAAGTGCTGTCAGTGCTCAGCCCTGTGCCTGGTGAGGGCTAAGTACCAATCTTAGGAACACATGAGAGAAGCAAGGAAGGAAATCAGCTAACAGCATCAATACAATGACTCGTTGCCTAGTTGATACCAAATGTGGCTTGGTCAAAGAGAAAAGATTAGGGGCAGAGAGGAATATGAAAAGCCAGAATTGGGGCCCTTGTTTTCCCAGAGGAGCTTTGTGTAGTTTTCTTTAAAAATTCAATAACAGGGTTGGGGGAGAATCCAGAGGTAAGGTGCTTGCTGTGTGTGTAACCGAGCCCAGATTGAATTCTGGGATCACATAAGGTCCCCTGAACACTGCTAGGGGTGACCAGAGGGCAGAAATAGCCTCCTGACACTGGTAGCATTCACAAGAAAAAACAGCCAACCCCATCAAAAAATGGGGAGAAGAAATGAACAGAAGCTTCCAAAAAGAAGAAATTCGAATGGCCAAAAGGCATATGAAAAAGTGCTCTTCATCTTTAATCATCAGGGAGATGCAAATCAAAACAACAATGAGGTACCATCTCACACCACAGAGACTGGCACACATCCAAAACAGCAAGAACAACCGGTGCTGGCATGGATGTGGGGAAAAAGGACTCTGATCCACTGTTGGTGGGAGTGCTGACTGCTCCAGCCCTTTGGAAAACATATGGGCATTCCTCCGAAAACTAGATATTGAGCTCCCATTTGATCCAGCAATACCACTCCTGGGAATATAACCAAGAGACCGAAAACACATAGCAGAAACACTATCTGTACTTCTTTATTCATCTCTGCACTATTCACTATAGCTAGAATCTGGAAACAACCTGAATGCCCGAGAACAGAGGACTGGCTAAAGAAACTGTGGTTCATCTACACAATGGAATACTATGCAGCTGTCAGAAAAGATGAAATTATGAAATTTACCTGCAAATGGATGGACATGGAGACTATCATGCTGGAGTGAAATTAGTCAGAAGGAAAAGGACAGATATAGAATGATTGCATTCATTAATAGGATATAAATAGATACCAGTGTTTTACTAAATGTGGGAAATGGTAATGGCAGATTAAAACTCACCATTGAATATACACAAAGAGACTTAAGTGATAAACTCTAAATATCTGCAGGGGCTAGCCACAATGTGTAAAAGAAGAGGGAGAGAGATGCAGAGACAGAGAGATAGAAATAGAGAAAACGGGACTACCTGCTATTGAGGCAGCCTGGGGTGGGCGGGGGGGTGGTGTACATTGGTGGTGGAAATGGGGCATTGTGGAGGAATGGGTGCTGGAACACTATTACTGAGAACCAATTATGAACACCTTTGTAATTGTATGTCTCACGGTGGTATAATAAAAAGTTAAAAAAAAAAGAAATAGCCTCCTGGGGATGGATCTCTGAGGTAGCCCAAACTAGACCCAGCAAACAAGTGAAATTCTATAATATATATATTTAAATTCTGGAGTGTGGGAATGTGCTATGGATCAGGAATTGGAGGCTCTTCCCAACCACTCTACTTGGGGCCCATTTTCCACCTGTAAAATGGGTCTCTTCCAGTTAAAGATACTTGTGTGAGTTTCTCTGGCCACAAGAGAAAGGTTAGCATGAACAACTGTCTAGAATGTAACTTTTATCTTCTCTTCTCTTGCTGAGGTAGAGTTTGTGGCCAGTGCAAGAACAGGTTTATTGGGCTGGAGCCATAGTATAGCAGGCAGGACATTTGCCTTTCACAGAATCAACCTGGGTTTGATCCCTAGCATATGGTTTCCCTAAGCATGACAGGAGTGTGGAGCCAAGAGTAACTCCTGGAGCAGCACTGGCCTAAAATCAGTATAAATATATATATAGAAAAATATATATA